>NC_069416.1:64510403-64550403 GCF_026875155.1 Cherax quadricarinatus | reverse complement strand
CTTCGGTGGTCAGGTACCTACTGCTTAGGTGTGTACAGCGAGGCGCTCTGGTACATACTGTTACTAAAGCCAGTAGACGTGTACCCTTCGGTGGTCAGGTACCTACTGCTTAGGTGTGTACAGCGAGGCGCTCAGGTACATAATATTTCTAAAGCCAGTAGACGTGTACCCTTCGGTGGTCAGGTACCTACTGCTTAGGTGTGTACAGCGAGGCGCTCTGGTACATACTGTTACTAAAGCCAGTAGACGTGTACCCTTCGGTGGTCAGGTACCTACTGCTTAGGTGTGTACCGTGAGGCACTCAGGCTCTTACTGCTATAAGGCCGGCTCAGCAGCCCCCACATTGGGTTTGATGACGCACCCAGTGGTACTGCCGGCCGGCAGGTTAACTATTTAACCGCTAGTTTGGCAGGGGCCGCAACACTGACATTAATCCCTGACGTTATTCCCTGACGTTATTCCCTGACGTTAATTCCTGACGTGTAGACACCGTCGTTAATCCATGACGTCTAAAAAAACCCATGTTAATCCTGACGTTAATCATTGACGTGTAAAAAACTATGATCATCCCTGACGTAATCCCTGACGTATAAAGACCTGACATTAAACCCTGGCGTTTATAAATACCCATGTTAATTCGTGACGTTAATCCTGACGTTATTCCGTGACGTTAATCATTGACGTGTAAACACCGTCGTTAAATCCTGACATCTAAAAACCGATGTTAATCCGTGACGTTAATTCCTGACGTGTAAAAACCGATGTTAATCCCTAACGCTAATCCCTGACGTTAATCCCTGACGTTAATCTCTGACGTTAATCCATGACGTTAATCACTGACGTTAATCCCTGACGTTATCTAGGACGTTAATCCCCTACGTTAATCCCGACGTTAATCCCTGACGTTAATCCCTGGCGTTAATCCCTGCCGTTAATCCCTGACGTTAATCCCTGGCGTTAATCCCTGACGTTAATCCCTGACGTTAATCCCTGACGTTAATCCCCGACGTTAATCCCTGACGTTAATTCCTGACGTTAATCCCTGACGTTAATCCCTGACGTTAATCCCCGACGTTAATCCCGACGTTAATCCCTGACGCTAATCCCTGACGTTAATCCCTGACGTTAATCCCGATGTTAATCCCCGACGTTAATCCCTGACGTTATTCCCCGACGTTAATCCCTGACGTTAATCCCTGACGTTAATCCCCGGCGTTAATCCCTGACGTTAATCCCTGACGTTAATCGCTGACGTTAATCCCTGACGTTAATCCCTGGCGTTAACCCTGACGTTCATCCCCGACGTTAATCCTCGATGTTAATCCCGACGTTAATCCCTGACGTTAATCCCCGACGTTAATCCCCGACGTTAATCCCTGACGTTAATCACTGACGTTAATCCCTGACGTTAATCCCTGGCGTTAATCCCCGACGTTAATCCCCGACGTTAATCCCTGACGTTAATCCCTGATGTTAATCCCCTACGTTAATCCCTGGCGTTAACCTCTGACGTTAATCCCTGACGTTAATCCTCGACGTTAATCCCCGACGTTAATCCCTGACGTTAATCCCCGACGTTAATCCCCGACGTTAATCTTTGACGTTAATCCCTGACGTTAATCCCTGACGTTAATCCCTGACGTTAATCCCCGACGTTATTCCCCGACGTTAATCCCTGACGTTAATCCCCGACGTTATTCGACGACGTTAATCCCCGACGTTAATCCCTGACGTTAATCCCTGGCATTAATCCCTGACGTTAATCCCTGACGTTAATCCCTGACGTTAATCCCCGACGTTAATCCCCGACGTTAATCCCTGACGTTAATCCCTGGCGTTAATCCCTGACGTTAATCCCTGACGTTAATCCTTGACGTTAATCCCCGACGTTAATCCCTGGCGTTAATCCCTGACGTTAATACCCGACGTTATTCCCCGACGTTAATCCCTGGCGTTATTCTACGGCGTTAATCCCTGACGTTAATCCCCGACGTTAATCCCCGGCGTTAATCCCTGACGTTATTCCCTGACGTTAATCCCCGACGTTAATCCCCGACGTTAATCCCTGGCGTTAACCCCTGACGTTAATCCCCGACGTTAATCCTCGACCTTAATCCCCGACGTTAATCCCTGACGTTAATCCCCGACGTTAATCTCCGACGTTAATCCCCGACGTTAATCCCTGACGTTAATCTCTGACGTTAATCCCCGACGTTAATCCCCGACGTTAATCCCCGACGTTAATCCCTGACGTTAATCCCTGACGTTAATCCCCTACGTTAATCACTGGCGTTAACCTCTGACGTTAATCCCCGACGTTAATCCTCGACGTTAATCCCCGACGTTAATCCCTGACGTTAATCCCCGACGTTAATTCCCGACGTTAATCCCTGACGTTAATCCATGACGTTAATCCCTGACGTTAATCCCTGACGTTAATCCCCGACGTTAATCCCTGACGTTAATCCCTGACGTTAATCTCCGACGTTAATCCCCGACGTTGATCCCTGACGTTAATTCCTGACGTTAATCCCTGACGTTAATCCCTGACGTTAATCCCCGACGTTAATCCCCGACGTTAATCCCTGACGTTAATCCCTGACGTTAATCCCTGACGTTAATCCCCGACGTTAATCCCCGACGTTAATCCCCGACGTTAATCCCTGACGTTAATCCCTGACGTTAATCCTTGGCGTTAATCCCTGACGTTAATCCCTGACGTTAATCCCTGACGTTAATCCCTGACGTTAATTCCTGACGTTAATCCCCGACGTTAATCCCCGACGTTAACCCCTGACGTTAATCCCCGACGTTAATCCCCGACGTTAATCCCCGACGTTAATCACCGACGTTAATCCCCGACGTTAATCACCGACGTTAATCCCCGACATTAATCCCTGACGTTAATCCCCGACGTTAATCCCCGACGTTAATCCCTGACGTTAATCCCCGACGTTAATCCCCGACGTTAATCCCCGACGTTAATCCCCGACGTTAATCCCCGACGTTAATCCCCGACGTTAATACCCGACGTTAATCCCCGACGTTAATCCCTGACGTTAATCCCTGGCGTTAATCCCTGACGTTAATCCCTGACGTTAATCCCCGACGTTAATCCCCGACGTTAATCCCCGACGTTAATCCCCGACGTTAATCCCCGACGTTAATCCCCGACGTTAATCCCTGTCGTTTCCAGCAAATGCTCTCTATAAAAAAATATTTAACCTCGTTTAAGTGGTACAATTTTTTGTTCGAAATTCCACGAAAATTTGCATATATTTCCTTGCTGTTGACCGAAAAAAAACTTATTTTAGCCTAAAACTGACAGGATGTATGGCAAGCCGCTCCGGGGGGCCGGAAATGGTAATGTAGGTACCGTGTGAGTGCCTGGCACTCTGCTGCCTCCCAGTGTGAGTGCCTGGCACTCTGCTGCCTCCCAGTGGGAGTGCCTGGCACTCTGCTGCCTCCCGGTGTGAGTGCCTGGCACTCTGCTGCCTCCCGGTGTGAGTGCCTGGCACTCTACTGCCTCTCAGTGTGAGTGCCTGGCACTCTGCTGCCTCCCAGCGTGAGTGCCTGGCACTCTGCTGGCCTCCCGTGTGAGTGCCTGGCACTCTGCTGCCTCCCGGTGTGAGTGCCTGGCACTCTGCTGCCTCCCGGTGTGAGTGCCTGGCACTCTGCTGCCTCTCAGTGTGAGTGCTTGGCACTCTGAGGCCTCTCAGTGTGAGTGCCTGGCACTCTGCTGCCTCCCAATGTGAGCGCTTGTCTCTCTGAGGCCTCTCAGTGTGAGTGCCTGGCACTCTGCTGCCTCCCAGTGTGAGCCTGGCACTCTGCTGCCTCCTAGTGTGAGTGCCTGGCACTCTGCTGCCTCCCAGTGTGAGTGCCTGGCACTCTGCTGCCCTCCCGGTATGAGTGCCTGGCATTCTGCTGCCTCCCAGTGTGAGTGCTTGGCACTCTGAGGCTTCTCAGTGTGAGTGCCTGGCACTCTGCTGCCTCCCAGTGTGAGTGATTGGCACTCTGAGACCTCTCAGTGTGAGTGCCTGGCACATCTGCTGCCTCCCAGTGTGAGTGCTTGGCACTCTGAGGCCTCTCATTGTGAGTGCCTGGCACTCTGCTGCCTCCCAGTGTGAGTGCTTGGCACACTTCTCCCTCCCAGTGTGAGTGTTTGTCTCTCTAAGGCCTCTCAGTGTGAGTGCCTGGCACTCTGCTGCCTCCCAGTGTGGGTCTGGCACTCTGCTGCCTCCCAGTGTGAGTGTCTGGCACTCTGCTGCTCCCAGTGTGAGTGCCTGGCACTCTGATGCCTCCCAGTGAGTGCCTGGCACTCTCCTGCCTCCCAGTGTAGCCTGTGCCTGGCATTTTGCTGCCTCCCCAGTGTGAGTGCCTGGCACTCTGCTGCCTCCCAATGTGAGTGCCTGGCACTCTGTTGCCTCCCAGTGTGAGTACCTGGCACTCTGCTGCCTCCCAGTGTGAGTGCCTGGCACTCTGCTGCCTCCCAATGTGAGTGCCTGGCACTCTGCTGCCTCCCAGTGTGAGTGCCTGGCACTCTGATGCCTCCCAGTGTGAATGCCTGGCATTCTGCTGCCTCCCAGTGTGAGTGCCTGGCACTCTTCTCCCTCCCAGTGTGAGTGCCTGACACTCTGCTGCCTCCCAGTGTGAGTGCCTGGCACTCTGCTGCCTCCCAGTGTGAGTCTGGCACTCTGCTGCCTCCCAGTGTGAGTGCCTGGCACTCTGCTGCCTCCAAATGTGAGTCTGGCACTCTGCTGCCTCCCGGTGTGAGTCTGGCACTCTGCTGCCTCCCGGTGTGAGTCTGGCACTCTGCTGCCTCCCGGTGTGAGTCTGGCACTCTGCTGCCTCCCAGTGTGAGTCTGGCACTCTGCTGCCTTCCAGTGTGAGTCTGGCACTCTGCTGCCTCCCAGTGTGAGTCTGGCACTCTGCTGCCTCCCAGTGTGAGTAGTTAAGTAAATTAGTATAGCGTGTTTGAAGGTCAACTAAATATTGCTTGTGTAGTGGAGATCAGGTTAAGGGGGAGGGAGGAGGGTTAATGTGACCCGGAAATTATGTACTGGTTTTATTGAGATGGGGAGCAGAGACGGGAAGTTTGTAGGAGGAGGTTGTACCTGGTTACCTGGAGGTTACCTGGAGGTTATTCCGGGGATCAACGCCCCCGCCGCCCGGTCCATGACCAGGCCTCCCGATGGATCAGGGCCTGATCAACTAGGCTGTTACTGCTGGCCGCACGCAGTCCAACGTACGAGCCACAGCCCGGCTGATCCGGCACTGATTTTAGGTATCTGTCCAGCTCTCTCTTGAAGGCAGCCAGGGGTTTATTGGCAATACCCCTAATGCTTGATGGGAGGCTGTTGAACAGTCTTGGGCCCCGGATACTTATGGTGTTTTCCCGTAGTGTACCAATGGCGCCCCTACTTTTTATTGGGGGCATTTTGCATCGCCTGCCCAGTCTTTTACTTTCGTAGGGAGTGATTTCTGTGTGCAGATTTGGGACCATTCCTTCCAAGATTTTCCAAGTGTAGATTATGATATATTTCTCCCTCCTGCGTTCCAACGAGTTCAAGTCAAGTGCTTCCAAGCGTTCCCAGTAGTTAAGGTGCTTGACAGAACTTATACGTGCAGTAAAGGATCCCTGTACACTCTAGATCTGCGATTTCACCTGCTTTGAATGGAGATGTTAATGTACAGCAGTATTCCAGCCTAGAAAGAACAAGTGATTTGAAAAGGATCATCATTGGCTTTGCATCTCTCGTTTTGAACGTTCTCATTATCCATCCTATCATTTTCTTTGCACGTGCGATCGTGGCACTGTTGTGATCCTTGAAAGTGAGATCCTCAGACATTACTACTCCCAGGTCCCTTACATTATTTTTCCGCTCTATTGTATGGCCGGAGTCAGTAGTATACTCTGTTCTAGTTATTATCTCCTCAGTTTTCCATACGGAGTAGTTAGAATTTGTCCTCATTGAACATCATATTGTTTACCGTTGCCCACTGGAAAACTTTGTTTATATCTTTTTGGGAGGTTAACCGCGTCCTCACAGATGACAGCCTCGTGCAGATCCTAGTATCATCCGCAAAGGATGATACGGTGCTGTGATGTATATCTCTGTCTAGTCTGATATGAGGATAAGGAATAAATGGGGGCGAGTACTGGCCTTGTGGAACAGAGCTCTTCACTATGGCAGCCTCCGATTTAACTCTGTTGACCACTACTCTTTGTGTTCGATTTGTTGGAAATTGAAGATCCATCTCCCCACTTTCCCAGTTATTCCTTTAGCACGTATTTTATGGGCTATTACACCATGATCGCATTTGTCCAAATGCTTTGTAAAGTCTGTGTATATTACATCTGCATTCTGATTTTTTTCCAGTGCATCCAAGGCCATGTCATAGTGATCCAGTAGTTGTGAGAGGCAGGAGCGACCTGCCCTGAACCCATGTTGCCCTGGATTGTGCAGATTTTGGGAATCCATGTGATTTGCAATCCTGCTTCTTAGCACTCTTTCAAAGATTTTTATAATGTGGGACGTCAGAGTTATGGTCTATAGTTCTTAGCTAATGCTTTGCTGCCACCTTTAGGAGTGGGGCTATATCCGTTGTTTTAAGTGACTGTGGAATTTCACCCATGTCCAAGCTCCTCCTCCATAGTGTACTTAGGGCACACGAGAGGGGTTTCTTGCAGGAGGGGGTTTGTAAGAGGAGATTGTAGGAGGGGTTTGTAGGAGGTGGGTTGTATGGAGGGGGTTGTAAGAGGGGATTGTTGAAGGGGTTTGTAGGAGGAGTTGTAGAGGTTTTGGAGGGGTTGTAGGAGGGGGTTGAAGGGAGGTTCAGCGAGGGTGGGAGGTTAGCGGCAGCGGCGACCCTGGGAGGGGGTAAGGTAGTAGTGGTAGTAGTAGAGTTGTTGTTTGTAGCAGTAATAATAGTAGTGGCAGTAGTTGTTGTAGATTAAAAATATGTGTAGTGTATAGTAATAGTAGTAAAGTAGTGTAATAGGTAGTTAAATAGTAATAGTAGTATAGTAGCATAGTAGTAATAGTAGTAATAGCAGTGTGGTAGTAGTAGTAGTAATAGTAATAGTAGTATAGTAGTAGTAATAATAGTAGTAATAGTAGTAGTAGTGGTATAGTAGTAGTAGTAGTAATAGTAGTAGTAGTAGTAGTAATAGTAGTAATAGTAGTAGTATGGTGATAGTAGTAGTAGTAGTAATAGTAGTAGTATAATAGTAGTAGTGGTGATAGTATAGTAGTAGTAATAGTAGTAGTAGTAATAGTAGTAGTAATAATAGTAGTAGTGGCGATAGTAGTAGTGGTGATAGTAGTAGTGGTGATAGTAGTAGTAATAATAGTAGTAGTGGTGATAGTAGTAGTAGTAGTAGTAATAGTAGTAGTAGTAATAGTAGTAGTGGTGATAGTAGTAGTTGTAGTAATAGTAGTAGTAGTAATAGTAGTAGTAATAATAGTAGTAGTGGTGATAGTAGTAGTGGTGATAGTAGTAGTAGTAGTAGTAGTAGTAATAGTAGTAGTAGTAATAGTAGTAGTGGTGATAGTAGTAGTGGTAAATAGTAGTAGTGGTGATAGTAGTAGTAGTAGTAGTAATAGTAGTAGTAGTAATATAGTAGTAATAATAGTAGTAGTGGTGATAGTAGTAGTGGTGATAGTAGTTAGTAGTTAGTAGTAGTAATAGTAGTAGTGTGATAGTAGTAGTGGTGATAGTAGTAGTAGTAGTAGTAATAGTAGTAGTAGTAATAGTAGTAGTGGTGATAGTAGTAGTGGTGATAGTAGTAGTAGTAATAGTAGTAGTAGTAATAGTAGTAGTAGTAATAGTAGTAGTGGTGATAGTAGTAGTGGTGATAGTAGTAGTGGTGATAGTAGTAGTAGTAGTAGTAATAGTAGTAGTAGTAATAGTAGTAGTAATAATAGTAGTAGTGGTGATAGTAGTAGTGGTGATAGTAGTAGTAGTAGTAGTAATAGTAGTAGCAGTAATAGTAGTAGTGGTGATAGTAGTAGTGGTGATAGTAGTAGTAGTAGTAGTAATAGTAGTAGTAGTAATAGTAGTAGTAGTAATAGTAGTAGTGGTGATAGTAGTGGTGATAGTAGTAGTAGTAGTAGTAATAGTAGTAGTAGTAATAGTAGTAGTAATAATAGTAGTAGTAGTAGTGATAGTATTACTACAATATAATTCTCTAACAATTACATCAGTAAATATTGCTAATTAAGTGATACATTTTAAAATGACTCAACAAATCGCTGAGATAAATATTAGCGTAAAGTGATAGTAATGAGCTGACTACCAACACACAGCTGTAATGCTGTCAGCGGCTGTGAAAGGTCAGCTGTCAGCGTGTATTTCTACTTACCTATTTGTCAGTGACTGTTTGTAGTTACTTCCAGCAGTCGTCTTGTTCCAGTAAAGTTAGTGAAGATCGTTGCTGGTGGTTCACACAGGTCGTCTGTTCACTCTCTCAAAACTCAGAGATATTTTGACTGGTCTCGTTCCCTTCCAGGTATCTATCTCAATCAGTTGTTTTTTTCACCTCACTTCTCGTTGTGTGTGTTGTGTATAGTACTCGCTGGTGCACTTTCCGGTCCTCTTTCCACTGAGATTATCTCCTTAAGTATATTTTTTCAGCTCCTTGAACACTTCCTGATGATTAATAGTGAACTTTCTTCCTTCCTCCCTTCCTTCCTTCCTTCCTTCAGCTATATAACCTGGTGTTTCACAGTTGTCATTTCCTTGACGTGGATGTATTGCAATTTCTACTCAGATTCAACTTCTGATGCTGTGCCAGTCTCAAAATGTCGTATGGCTTCTCTTCTGCTTACTTCCCTCTTTAATGGTATTCCTTACCTTATGTATTTCTTCCTGGATCTTAGCTTCTGCCTTCCTGTGCCCCTGCGTGACCCATGGTCACTCTGTGGTCTGATTTGTGCCCCTGTGTGAACCATGGTCTCTCTGTGGTCTGACCTGTGCCCCTGGGTGATCCATGATCTCAGTGATCTGACCTGTGCCCCTGGGTGATCCAAAATCTCAATGGTCTGACCTGTGCCCCTAGGTGATCCACGGTCTCACTGGTCTGACCTGTGCCCCTGCGTGATCCACGGTCTCACTGGTCTGACCTGTGCCCCTGCGTGATCCACGGTCTCACTGGTCTGACCTAAGCTTCTCCACTGCCTCCCGACACTTGCCAGCAACATACTCCATCATTTCTTAGCTTCTGCCTTCCTGTGCCCCTGTGTGACCCATGGTCACTCTGTGGTCTGATTTGTGCCCCTGTGTGACCCATGGTCACTGTGGTCTGACTTGTGCCCCTGTGTGAACCATGGTCTCTGTGGTCTGACCTGTGCCCCTGGGTGATCCATGATCTCAGTGGTCTGACCTGTGCCCCTGGGTGATCCATAATCTCAGTGGTCTGACCTGTGCCCCTGGGTGATCCATGATCTCAATGGTCTGACCTGTGCCCCTAGGTGATCCACGGTCTCACTGGTCTGACCTGTGCCCCTGCGTGATCCACGGTCTCACTGGTCTGACCTAAGCTTCTCAACTGCCTCCCGACACTTGCCAGCAACATACTCCATAATTTCGTTCGTTGTCTCTCCGCTTACCTCCCTCTTCCAAGGAACTCCATTTAGGAATTGCCTCTGCCTCTGCAGTCTCCTCTTTTACAACACCTCAATCCTCATTTCAAATCAAGTCTGTCCCTTCCTTCCTTCCTTCCTTCCTTCCTTCCTTCCTTCCTTCCTTCCTTTCTTTCTTTCTTTCTTCCTTCCTTCTATCTCTGCATTTCTCTTCGACTTCACTTCCACAAGGTACTCAAGCCTCGGGTCAACAAGGTCACAAGCACCCAGGGGTGACTAACATTCAATGTCCCTTATATCAGAGTATTTAGAGTGAATACAGGCAGGTTGTGTGAATACAGCTATCACAGTAGAGTACAGGGCTACAATAACCTCAGAGTACAGGACTACAGTTACCTCAGTAGAGTACAGAGTTGTAATTACCTCATAAGAGAAGAGATGCTACACCTACCACACTAGAACACAGGTGCTACAACTACCACACTAGAGCACAGGTGCTTCAACTACCACACTAGAACACAGGTGCTACCACCACCACACTAGAGCACAGGTACTACAGCTACCACACTAGAGCACAGGTACTACAGCTACCACACTAGAACACAGGTGCTTCAACTACCACACTAGAACACAGGTGCTACCACCACCACACTAGAGCACAGGTACTACAGCTACCACACTAGAGCACAGGTACTACAGCTACCACACTAGAACACAGGTGCTTCAACTACCACACTAGAACACAGGTGCTTCAACTACCACACTAGAACACAGGTGCTACAACTACCACACTAGAGCACAGGTACTACAGCTACCACACTTGAACACAGGTGCTACCACCACCACACTAGAGCACAGGTACTACAGCTACCACACTAGAGCACAGGTACTACAACTACCACACTAGAACACAGGTGCTACCACCACCACACTAGAGCACAGGTACTACAGCTACCACACTAGAGCACAGGTACTACAGCTACCACACTAGAACACAGGTGCTTCAACTACCACACTAGAACACAGGTGCTACCACCACCACACTAGAGCACAGGTACTACAGCTACCACACTAGAGCACAGGTACTACAGCTACCACACTAGAACACAGGTGCTTCAACTACCACACTAGAACACAGGTGCTTCAACTACCACACTAGAACACAGGTGCTACAACTACCACACTAGAACACAGGTGCTACAACTACCACACTAGAACACAGGTGCTACAACTACCACACTAGAACACAGGTGCTACACCTACCACACTAGAACACAGGTGCTTCAACTACCACACTAGAACACAGGTGCTTCAACTACCACACTAGAACACAGGTGCTTCAACTACCACACTAGAACACAGGTGCTACAACTAACTACTACATTAGTGTCAAGGTAACCTGGGTTTTAACCCGCCCACCACCAGTAACTTCAAGGTAATATTGTCTTCTTCAAAATTACCTCTACTTTTCCCTCTACCCTCTCCCGTCTCCCCTCTCCCGTCTCCCCTCTCCCCTTTCCCTTCTCCTTCTCTGCCTCCTCTCCCCTCTCCTCCTTCCACCAAGGGCCTCCTCCCCTCCCCCGGATAATGAGAGAAAGTGGGAGTTGCTATTGTGATTGTCTTTAATGTGTGTGTGTGTGTACTCACCTAATTGTACTCACCTAATTGTACTCACCTAATTATACTCACCTAATTATACTCACCTAATTGTGCTCACCTAATTGTGGTTGCAGGGGTCGATACTCAGCTCCTGGCCCCGCCTCTTCACTGATCGCTACTAGGTCCTCTCTCTCTCTCGGCTTCCTGAGCTTTGTCATACCTCGTCTTAAAGCTATGTAAAGTTCCTGCCTCCACTATATCACTTGCTAGGCTATTCCACTTCCTGACAACTCTATGACTGAAGAAATACTTCCTAACATCCCTGTGACTCGTCTGAGTCTTCAGCTTCCAGTTGTGTCCCCTTGTTTCTGTGTCCCCTCTCTGGAACAACCTGTCTCTATCCACCTTGTCTATTCCACACATTATTTTGTATGTTGTTATCATGTCTTCCCTGACCCTCCTGTCCTCCAGTGTCGTCAGTCCGATTTCCCTCAACCTTTCATCGTAGGACATACCCTTGAGTTCCGAAACTAGCCTTGTTGCAAATATTTGCACTTTCTCTAATTTCTTGACGTGCTTGACCAGGTGTGGGTTCCAAAATGGTGCTGCATACTCTAGTATGGGCCTGATGTACACAGTGTAGTGTCTTGAACGATTCCTTACTAAGGTATCGGAACGCTGTTCTCAGGTTTGCCAGGCGCCCATACTGCTGCAGCAGTTATCTGGTTAATGTTTCTCTTTCAGCGAGGTTTGCAGTCTTTGACCGCCTAGCCTATACTCTGTCTGCGGTCTTCTTTGCCCTTCTCCGATCTTCATGACTTTGTATTTGACAGGGTTGAATTCAAGAAGCCAATTGCTGGACCACGTGTTCAGCCTGTCCAGGTCTCTTTGAAGTCCTGCCTGATCCTCATCTGATTTAATTCTCCTCATTAACTTCACATCATCTGGGAACAGGGACACTTCAGAGTCAATTCCCTTCCATCATGTCATTCACATATACCATAAATAGCACTGGTCCTAGGACCGACCCCTGTTTGACTCCGCTCGTCACAGGTGCCCAATGTGATACCTCATCCTGTACCATGACTTTTGTTTGCCTCCCTGTCAGGTATTCTCTGATCCATTGCAGTACCTTTCCTGTTATACCGCCTGATCCTCTAGCTTCTGCACTAATCTCTTGTAAGGAACTGTGTCGAAGGCCTTCTTGCAGTCCAAGAAAAAGCAATCAACCCACCCCTTCCTCTCGTGTCTTACTTCTGTAACTTTGTCACAAAACTCCAGAAGGTTTGTGACAGGATTTGCCTTCCATGAATCTGTGCTGGTTGTCGTTTATAATCTTGTGCCGTTCCAGGTGCTCCACCACTCTCTTCCTAATGATCTTCTCCATGACTTTGCATACTATGCACGTCAGTGACTCTGGTCTGTAGTTAGTGCCTCTTTTTGTCTCCTTTTTTAAAAATGGGAACTATATTTGCAGTCTTCCATACCTCAGGTAGTGCCCAGTTTCAAGGGATGTGTTGATGATTGTGGTTAATGGGACACACAGTATATCTGTTCCCTCCCTCAGGACCCACGGGAAGATGTTGTCCGGTCCCATTCCCTTTGAGGTATCAAGGTCACTTAGCAGCTTCTTCACCTCCTCCTCAGTTGTGTGCATATCGTCCAGCACCTGTTGGTCTGTTCCCTGTTGGTGTCCCCCTCTGTCCTGTCTTCCCAGAGTCCTTCTTGTCTCCATTGTGAATACTTCCTGAAATCTCCTGTTGAGCTCCTCTCATACCTATTGATCGTTTCTTGTGAGTTCCCCACCTTCTTTCCTCAGCCTGATCACCTGGTCTTTGACTGTTGTCTTTCTCCTAATGTGGCTAAACAGCAGTTTCGGGTCAGACTTGACTTTCGACGCTATGTCATTTTCATACTGTCGCTGGGCCTCCCTCCTTATCTGTGCATATTCGATTCTGGCTCTTCGACTGATCTCCTTGTTTTCCTGGGGGCCTTTGCCTTCTATAACCTCTTCCATTCTCTATTACACTTAGTTTTTGCCTCCCTGCACCTTCGGGTAAACCAAGGACTCACTTTGGTCTTCCCATTAATTCTGTTGCCCTTGGGAACAAACCTTTCCTCTGCCTTCTTGCATTTTGTGTATGTGTGTGTGTGTGCGCGTGTGTGTGTGTGTGTGTGTGTGTGTGTGTGTGTGTGTGTGTGTGTGTACGTCAAGTCACAAGTGTGGGGGTCAAATCAAAGCTCCTGGCCCCGCCTTTTTGCTAGCCGCTGCTACTAGGTCCACTCTCTCCCTGCTCCGAGAGCTTTCTCGTACCTTGTTTATGTGAGAGAGAGAGAGACAGAGAGAGAGATAGATACACCTGCCCTTCTTCCCAAACACAACAAGGGTGTCTCCCTTAAACACAAACAACTCACCATCTCACTATAACAAACAAACACAACAAGGGTGTCGCCCTCTAACACAAACAACTCACCATCTCACTATAACAAACGAACAAACAAAACAAGAACAACGATACGCATTCATAAATAAGTTTATCACAATTTTTATTTACTCTCAGAGACGAAATTCGCCCAAGTTTTTTCTTTCCAAAATGTGAAATATAATTTAAAATGGAGGAAAATGTACTAATCCGAATTTTATTTATATATATTTTTTTCAGTCTAGCAAAGAACTCGTTTTCTTTGTAATTTTCAAAGGCTGTTTGAGCCTTTGTGACCGACACACAGTACTGAGTGACGGTGAGTGTGCGCTCTGGAGGAGTGACCGACACAGTACTGAGTGACGGTGAGTGTGCACTCTGGAGGAGTGACCGACACACAGTACTGAGTGACGGTGAGTGTGCACTCTGGAGGAGTGACCGACACACAGTACTGAGTGACGGTGAGTGTGCGCTCTGGAGGAGTGACCGACACAGTACTGAGTGACGGTGAGTGTGCACTCTGGAGGAGTGACCGACACACAGTACTGATGACGGTGAGTGTGCACTCTGGAGGAGTGACCGACACACAGTACTGAGTGACGGTGAGTGTGCACTCTGGAGGAGTGACCGACACACAGTACTGAGTGACGGTGAGTGTGCACTCTGGAGTGACCGACACACAGTACTGAGTGACGGCGAGTGTGCACTCTGGAGGAGTGACCGACACACAGGTACTGAGTGATGGTGAGTGTGCACTCTGGAAGAGTGACCGACACACAGTACTGAGTGACGGTGAGTGTGCACTCTGGAGGAGTGACCGACACACAGGTACTGAGTGACGGCGAGTGTGCACTCTGGAGGAGTGACTGACACACAGGTACTGAGTGACGGTGAGTGTGCACTCTGGAGGAGTGACCGACACACAGGTACTGAGTGACGGTGAGTGTGCACTCTGGAGGAGTGGCCGACACACAGGTACTGAGTGACGGTGAGTGTGCACTCTGGAGGAGTGACCGACACACAGTACTGAGTGACGGTGAGTGTGCACTCTGGAGGAGTGACCGACACACGGTACTGAGTGACGGTGAGTGTGCACTCTGGAGGAGTGACCGGACACACGGTACTGAGTGACGGTGAGTGTGCACTCTGGAGGAGTGACCGACACACGGTACTGAGGTACGGTGAGTGTGCACTCTGGAGGAGTGACAGACACACAGGTACTGAGTGACGGTGAGTGTGCACTCTGGAGGAGTGACCGACACACAGGTACTGAGTGACGGCGAGTGTGCACTCTGGAGGAGTGACTGACACACAGGTACTGAGTGACGGTGAGTGTGCACTCTGGAGGAGTGACTGACACACAGGTACTGAGTGACGGTGAGTGTGCACTCTGGAGGAGTGACTGACACACACGTACTGAGTGACGGTGAGTGTGCACTCTGGAGGAGTGACCGACACACAGGTACTGAGTGACGGTGAGTGTGCACTCTCGAGGAGTAGCCGACACACAGGTACTGAGTGACGGTGAGTGTGCACTCTGGAGGAGTGACCGACACACAGGTACTGAGTGACGGTGAGTGTGCACTCTGGAGGAGTGACTGACACACAGGTACTGAGTGACGGTGAGTGTGCACTCTGGAGGAGTGACCGACACACAGGTACTGGGTGACGGTGAGTGTGCACTCTGGAGGAGTGACCGACACACAGGTACTGAGTGACGGTGAGTGTGCACTCTGGAGGAGTGACCGACACATAGGTACTGAGTGACGGTGATTTTTGCACTCTGGAGGAGTGACCGACACACAGGGACTGAGTGACGGTGAGTGTGCATTCTCTCTCTCTCTCTCTCTCTCTCTCTCTCCCCTCTCTCTCTCTCTCACTCCCCTCTCTCTCTCCCCCCTCTCTCTCTCTCCTCTCTCTCTCTCTCTCTCCTCTCTCTCTCTCTTTTCTAATCTCCCTCATTCCCTCACCCATCCACAATGGTCACAATGGCGATAACAACAACACCTTTGGAATATGCAAATGAGCATTGTAGGCAGTGTTGAAGATAGCAGCAGTGTCTCGAAGGCCCTTGCTGTCAGCACCACTGTGAAGGATCTTACTATCAGCACCACTGTGAAGGATCTTACTATCAGCACCACTATAAGGATCTTACTATCAGCACCACTGTGAAGGATCTTACTATCAGCACCACTGTGAAGGATCTTACTATCAGCACCACTGTAAAGGATCTTACTATCAGCACCACTGTGAAGGATCTTACTATCAGCACCACTATGAAAGATCCACTGTAGGATGAGACAGGATTCTCGTTCTTATCTCTCTCGTATTCTTATCTTTTATCTTCTCAAATGACACGGATTTCCATATCTTTGTCTAGGTGAGACGGATTTGTCATTTCCCTTTCTTATTAACAGAACTTTGTCTCATCTGTCACACTAACACGAATCTGTTATATATCTGTCACACTAACACGGATCTGTTATATATCTGTCACACTAACACGGATCTGTTATATATCTGTCACACTAACACGGATCTGTTATATATCTGTCACACTAACACGGATCTGTTATATATCTGTCACACTAACACGAATCTGTTATATATCTGTCACACTAACACGGATCTGTTATATATCTGTCTCACTTACACGGTTCTGCCATATTTCTTCCCTCCCTAAATGACTCACATTTTCCGTAATTAACATCACAACGCACACACTTACCCACTGACTGAGTCGTCCAGTGACTGACACCCTTGTGAGCTCCAAGAAGCCTGGAAAGTCGTTCAGCACGACTTATCTAGGCTTTATAGCTTCTCTGGTTGTGAGGGCTGTGAGAGTGGATGTTCCTTGAATGCTATTTCGGCTGTGAGAAGAGAGAGTAGGGCATTAACTCGATCATACAACCTCGTCACAGTCGTACTGGCTGTAAAAGCATCGTATTATAAGCATCGTGGCTGTGTGGCAAGAGCGTTGGGTTTAGTACAAGGGTCCCCTTCCAGGAAATGGATGCGGCCCTCACGTGAAATTATAATTTCACTTTTATGTAGGTTCCGCACTGCACAGTGTCAACAGATACAAAATATTATTCATATTATTCATTAAATTTTTTGAAAAAATGCAAAATGAAGCTTTCCTTTAACTCTGGCTCTACAAATTGGCCTTATATACTAAAATGTTGGGGGACTATTGGTGTAGTATGTTCAAGGACAAGGCTGGAGTCCCTGTGTATGTTCTCCAGGAAGGTGTATGGTAGTGTATGATGTGTGTTAGTGTATGTGACCAGTGTTGTCTGGCCGTCGACTGTCTAGTGTGCTGTCACAAAACTGCAGAGATTATTTGATGTAGGTCATTGGTGAAGGTTGACGCAGATCTCCTGATCCTCTGAGCGAAGGTTGACGCAGATCCTCTGATCCTCTGAGCGAAGGTTGACGCAGATCCTCTGAGAGAAGGTTGACGCAGATCCTCTGAGAGAAGCAGTCACTGGCTCAGTCACCTTCCTTACCTACACTACTCATCTTTCTCATTCACTCACTCCTTCACTCAGTTATTCACTCCCTCATGAACTCATTCACTCACCCCTTCCACCTCCTTCCACCCCCTCTCACTCAATCTCTCTCTCCCTCCTCCTCCTCCTCCTCCACCCTCCACCCCCCCCTCACCTCTCCGCTTTCTCCTCTTTCTCTTTCCCTCCTCCCCCTCCTCCTCCCCCTCCTCCTCCCCCTCCTCCTCCCCCTCCCCCTCCTCCTCCCCCTCCCCATCATTATCTGCTACCAGAGCTTCAGTATTAGAAATCATTACCAGTAACACTACAAGCTTCAGCTTAATTATGGTTGTTTAATGACCCTCCTCCTTGTTGTGGTAGTGGTAGTTTTAGTTTTAATGGCGGTGGTTATTGTTGTTGTGGTTTATGTGGCTGGTAGTTATAGCGGAGATGGTAAGGGTGGTGGAGGTGGTAGTGGGGGTTATCGTAATGGTGGTGATGATAGTTTTAGAGGTGGGTAGTAGTAGTAGTGGTCGTAGAGGTGGTGGGGGTGGTGATAGTAGTAGTGGTGGTGGTGGTGACAGTGGCAGTGGTAATAGTAGTGGTGGTTGTTGTGGTTGTGGTAGTAGCTTGTAGTCTGGCGTGGTTGTCCATGGATGTAGTAGTGTACTAGAGACTTGGGGTTACAACAGCAAGCACATACATCAGATACCCAGGCTGGGGGGAACCACCGAGCCAATATACAACTGTATAAAGCAGACACAGGCAACGTTTCGTCCCCAGAAGACGTTTTGCTAATCAGATGTAGTGTCCTCAACTTTACCAACCTGACACAGTAACCTAAAAATAGCATGAATTATATAGGAATCAAAGTAGTAGTAGTAGTAGTAGTTGTGGTAGTAGTAGTAGTGGTAGTAGTTGTGGTAGTGGTAGTAGTAGTAGTTGTGGTAGTGGTAGTAGTAGTAGTAGTTGTGGTAGTGGTAGTAGTAGTAGTAGTAGTAGTGGTAGTAGTAGTAGTAGTAGTAGTTGTGGTAGTGGTAGTAGTTGTGGTAGTGGTAGTAGTAGTAGTAGTTGTGGTAGTGGTAGTAGTAGTAGTTGTGGTAGTGGTAGTAGTTGTGGTAGTAGTAGTAGTGGTAGTAGTAGTAGTTGTGGTAGTGGTAGTAGTAGTAGTAGTTGTGGTAGTGGTAGTAGTAGTAGTAGTTGTGGTAGTGGTAGTAGTAGTAGTAGTTGTGGTAGTGGTAGTAGTGGTAGTAGTAGTAGTTGTGGTAGTGGTAGTAGTAGTAGTGGTAGTAGTAGTAGTTGTGGTAGTAGTAGTAGTGGTAGTAGTAGTAGTTTGTGGTAGTGGTAGTAGTATAGTGTAGTAGTAGTAGTTGTGGTAGTGGTAGTAGTAGTAGTGGTAGTAGTAGTAGTTGTGGTAGTAGTAGTAGTGGTAGTAGTAGTAGTTGTGGTATGGTAGTAGTAGTAGTAGTTGTGGTAGTGGTAGTAGTAGTAGTAGTTGTGGTAGTGTAGTAGTAGTAGTAGTAGTTGGTAGGTAGAGTAGTAGTAGTAGTGGTGAGTATAGTAGTGTAGTAGTAGTGTAGTAGTAGTAGTAGTAGTTTAGTAGTAGTATTAGTTAGTAGTAGTTTGTAGTGTAGTATAGTAGTAGTAGTAGTGGTGTGGTAGTAGTAGTAGTAGTAGTTTGTGGTAGTGTAGTAGTATAGTAGTTGTGGTAGTAGTAGTAGTAGTAGTGTAGTAGTAGGGAGTAGTAGTAGTTAGTAGTAGTTGTGGTAGTTAGTAGTAGTAGTAGTTAGGTAGTAGTGGTAGTAGTAGTAGTAGTAGTATTGTGGTAGTAGTAGTAGTAGTAGTTGTGGTAGTGGTAGTAGTAGTAGTAGTAGTTGTGTAGTAGTAGTAGTAGTAGTTGTGGTAGTGGTAGTAGTAGTAGTATTGTGTAGTAGTAGTAGTAGTATTTGTAGTAGTAGTGTAGTAGTAGTAGTAGTATAGTTGTGGTAGTAGTAGTAGTAGTAGTTGTGGTAGTGGTAGTAGTAGTAGTAGTAGTAGTAGTAGTAGTAGTAGTAGTAGTTGTGGTAGTGTAGTAGTAGTAGTAGTGTAGTGGTAGTAGTAGTAGTATAGTAGTTGTGGTAGTAATAGTAGTATTAGTTGTGGTAGTGTAGTAGTAGTAGTAGTATGGTATAGTAGTAGTAGTAGTTGTGTGTAGTAGTAGTAGTAGTAGTTGTGGTAGTAGTAGTTAGTGGTAGTAGGAGTAAGTTGTGGGAGTAGTAGTATAGTTGTGGTATAGTAGTAGTATAGTTGGGGTAGTAGTAGTATAGTATTGTGGTAGATATTTGGGTAGTAGTAGTAGGTAGTATATAGTAGTAGTATTGGGGTAGAAGAGTAGTTGTGGTAGTAGTAGTTGGGGTAGTAGTAGTAGTAGTATTTGTGGTAGAGTAGTAGTGGTAGTATATAGTGGTAGTAGTATATAGTATATTTTGTGGTAGTATATAGTTTGTTAGTATGGTAGTAGAAGTAGTAAAATTTAAAAGTACAATAGTGTATAAAATAGCATTATATATAGTATAACTACTATCCTGTGAAACAACAACCCAAATTGCATCCGCATCATGGCTAGTCAAATTTCTCTCAGCTGCCAAAATAGATTTACAGTTTCCATATAAATATCACCCTGCATAACCCAACAAAGGGTTTATCATTTTTAAACCCCCAAAAAATTCCCCTCCAGTAGCCTGGGAAAAAATAATATAATTTTAAAAATTCCGACGCAGTTAATCAACGGAAAATAATAATAACTCCCCCAAAATTCCCATCTCAGATTAATAAAATTCCCCAAAATTTTGTCTAAATAAAAAAATTTTTCCCCCAAAAATTTTGTCCATAATAATAATAAAAATTCCCCAAAATTTTCTTAATAATAAAAAACTCCAAAATTTTGTCTCAAATAAAAAAATAAAAATTCCCCAAAAAATTTTTGTCTCAAATAATTTAAAAATTCCCCCCAAAATTTTGTCCATAATAATAAAAATTCCCCCAAAAACGTCTCATAATAATAAAAATTCCCCAAAAATTCTGTCTCTAAAAATAAAAATTCCCAAAAATTCCGATCTCAGATTTTCAGTTTTTAATAGACAAATTTTTGGGGGAAAATTTTTCTCTCTCTACAAGGTAATTTTTCCCATTACTTTTATTAATTTTAAATTTGGTTCCTTCTGGGGCTAAGTCCTGCCAGCTGGGGAAGGGCTCTTTTATCCTGGGGGTCAGGCCACCCTCCATTTCCCCGAGCAAGTCTGAAGCCGTTCTTTTAGGGCTTGATAATAAAAAAAATGATGAAAGGATAAAAAATAATAAAAATAATAATAAAATAATAAAATAAAAAAATAATAAAAGAAAAGAAGAAGAAGAAGAAGAAAAAAGAAAAGAAGAGGAAGGAATGAACAATAGGAATTAATAATAATAATAAAACTTCGTCTCTCGACCCCGGGAGAGAGGACGCTTCTACATTTTCTCTTGCACCCCCAACCTGGGAGGAAAAATAGCTTACACCAAGATCGGCCCGAATAAACCGGCGCAAAATACTGTCTGCTTGAGGGTTAGAGGATTTTTAACACGCCACGATGAACTTCTCCTCCAACTTTTTTATCGGGGGACGTTATGGCATCCCCAATGAAGGCTTAGGTGTGGCACTGAATGGAGTCAAGGGGTTTTCGTGAAGTTCATGAGAGCGACTTCTACTCTACCATCGCGACGAATTCAAAAAAGGCGGATATATAAATTTCGGCATGAAGTATGTTTGCATGATGTGTCTAAGTATTTATTTGGGGTGAGGTAAGGAATGTACCTTTGAAAAACAGCATACACCACAAGATGTGTTCATGGTTAGGGGACTGACACTCGGCGAGCATGGGAATGTGGAGGGCGGCCCTTACGAGGGGATGCTGGAAGGACCCCCAACGAAAAAAACCCTGAGAGGCCGATACACAAGTCACATTGCATAGCCATAGAACAAGGGTTTTTTGTACACTATGGGGGCAGAGGAAACGTCCGTTTATGTGACTCTTATGAGCACATGGGGGCACAATGCCCCAGGAGACGGGCCCGGGGCGTCAGGAACACCTTTTTTTGGATACGCCATTAGAAGCCGCGGAAGTTATACGGGAAGTGGAAAGCCGAGTACGGGCCTATGGGTGGGGAGGTCACAGAGCGGGGAGGTGGTTTTTGGAACGTGTTTTACACTACCAGTGAAACGGGGGGGGGGGGGGGGTTTAAATCGCTGTCAGACAACCTTAGGTACTCAGTTTTCAGCCGGAAGGGATTTTGGAGGCGGGGCTAAAGGGATTTTTTGGAAACCCGGGAGCATGGCGTGGAAAGTGAGTGAGGTCGGGTGATGGAAGGTGAGGGAATGAAGAGAAGGGGGGGGTAAGGAAACTTGAGTGGGGGTTCGAAAGGAGAGCAATGTGGTGGGGGGGTCCATCAAAAGATTTTTCCTGGATTTTCCCGGAGAGAGTCCGGGGGTCAACGCCCCCGGGGCCCGGCTGTTTTTGCAAAAGATGTTGTAGGGTAGCCCCGCAAAGATAACGGGGGCATCAGACAGGGCCAAGTCCTCACACCGCGCAGGGGCCGGGGAAGAAGTTTGGGGGCAGCGGGGGTACAAAGGCAACCGGGAGGGGGGGGGCAATGGAAGTTCGGGGGGAAGGGGACAGGGGGGGTGGGGGGCAGGAACGAGGGATTGATGAAAAGGCCCGAACCTTGAAAGGAAACCAAGAAGCCTCGGGCACGGGGGTAACCCCATTTTTGTAAAATTCAGCTGTTAAACTTTAAATGTAAACGGTCTTAAAAAACCGGGTCAGAGGGTATGGTTAGAGGGGGTTTTGAGGAATTTAGAAATTGATGTTTTTTTTTTGCAGGAAAAACCATAGGTTGGTTTGAGTTTTGTTGGGAAAGGTTATTGGGTTTGTTTACAGTAGTTTTTGGGGTTTAAAGGAGGTGTGCTGTGGCGGAAAAGGAACCAGTCCTTGCGTACCTGGGTTGGGAGGGGGGGGGGTGGGGGGGTTCAGGGGGGGGGGTTTTTGGGGGGCCAGGAGGGTTAGTTTTATATTTGGTACATGCCAGCAACTAGAACCTAGAGTGAAGGTGGATTTTGACGCGATGTTCTGGTTATCATTTGAGGGGTTTTACCTGCTTTTACGGTGATTGGGGGGAGGAATTTTGTGTCATTGAATGTGATGTGGTTCCGGGGGGGGGGTGTGTTTTGGGGGTTCGGGCGGGATTTTTTTCGAGAGTTGGAGTGGAAATTGTGGGGGGAAGTGGGGGGATATGGAGGGAGCACACCTTTATTCTAGGGATAGAGGCACGGTTAGATAGGATTTAGTTAGGCGGGGGCTGGGTGGGGATGAGGCTACGAAGGGGGTTTTCTGATCACGGCTTTTTATAGAAAATTTTAGGGAGATGGCATAGTGAGAGTTTTATCGGATACGGAAATTAATGTACTTTTTGGGGACGGGGGGTGACCCTACGGGTTTTGAAATTGGTGCAAATCCTTTTGGAACGGGAATTGGAAAGGTTTGCGGGATTGGGGGGGAAATGAGGGCAAAAATTTTGAAAACGCAAAATTTTTTAAAGTAGGGGGAAGGAATGGCTAGGGGGAGCAGGGTTTTAAAAAAATTATCTTGGGGGTCACTAAATGACTTTATGAAAGGGGAACGGGGGGGCGGAGTGGGGACAGGAATTTTGGCGAAATAGGTTGGGGGAAAAATTCACAATGAAAAATTTGAGGAAATTTCGAGTTAGGGGGGGGTTGGAGGATGTTTTAAGGGGGGAAGGCCTGGGGTTTTTGTTATAAGGGGGTTTTAAGGAACGGCGGGGCGAAAACCCCCTTGGCAATTTGAGGCGGGTTCAGGGGGGGGGTGGCTTTGAGGGGGGAAAGGCCTACCACCAGGGAAAAATATATTTGTATGCAGTTTTTTGGTTTGGGGAGAAGTGAGGAGAGTTGGCAGGGGGGGTGGGTGAGGACGTTTTGGGATGAAGGATTTAAATAGGGTATTAATGAGCAGGACAGTGACAACCGGGGGATATTAGTGTAGAGGAGGGGAGGGGGGCATTTTTTTGGGGTGTGCCAGGGTAAAACCCCAGCATGACGAATACCAAACCCATTTTTTTGGGTTCATTGGGGATGTCCGGGATTTTTCTGGTGGGGTTTTTAATTTTATGTTTAAGTAGTGGGAGGAGGGAAATCGCAAAAAATGGGTTAAGGTTTTTTTTGCCCAAAAAAGGAATGCCGAGAGTTTTGAATGATTACCGGGGGCATTACTTAAGTCTCGGAACAAATTTTTGCAAGGTTTTTTGGGGAACAGAAGAGGAAAGTGTTGGGTTTTTGTGTTTCATGGGGCAGTTAGGGAAATTTCCGGAAAAGGATGAGGGTGGACTGGTTTTATTTGGATTTTCAAAAGAGATTACTGGAGGGGGAATACAGGTTTAGATTTGGGGGAATGCTAGATTGCGTGGACAGGATTTCTTAGGGGTTTTGCTTTTGAGAGGTTGGGGGGTTCGGGAGGGGGTAGTGAGGTGGTGAACACCCGAGCTGACAGAGTAGGTACAGGTCAATTTAGGCTGGTGAAAGGTACGATGGAAAGGGTTTGAGGCAGGGGGTGTCCATGTCACAGCTGCTCTTTGCGTGTGGCAGAATCCTTTTTTATGAGTCGTTGAGAGGGGGATGGACAAAAGGAGATAAGGGGGGTTTCAAAGGGGCACGTTGGTAGTGGATATACAAAATGTTTTTGCTACGGGTAAGACGGGGGAAAGGGGGATTAAGAGGGGGGGTAAGTGATTCAGATTTTTTGGGAGGGAAACCGGGAAGAGAGTTAATCGGGAAATCAAAGGGTTCTAGAGGCGGTAATTGGGTAGGGGGGGTTGGGATGGGGGAAAGGGTGGACAGTGGTTGACAGAACAGGGGATGTGGATTGGATAGGCGGAAGTGCAGGCATGCAGAAGGGTAATTCGGGGTCTGTCATGGGAAGGTTTTAATAGATAGGGGTTTTAAGTGCAGGGACAGCTTTAAAAATCAAAGGTATGTGGTAAACCCTATCTTAAGTTAAGGGGGAGGGGGGGGGCAAAGATTTTTTTCCTTTGAGTACAATAGGGGGGGAAATGCAGAGGAGGTGCTGAAGTTTGTTGGGGTTTGGGGGCGGTTAAGTAAGGAGGTAGTTATGACGGATGTTCGAGAGGGGGTTTAGGTTTGTTTCCCAGCTGAGAGATGGGTGTATTATCAAGCGGGGTTAGAGGGAAGGGGGGGTGAGGGGGCTAAAGTAGGGAAGATTAGGAGGAGGCCTAAAAGGGGGAGTGGGAAGGAATTTAGGTTTTGTAAAATTGTTGAACTTTTATTTTCAGTCAAAATTTATAACACAAAGTTAAAAAGGTTGGGGGGGATGAAAGGGCAGGGGAAAAACAAGGGGTAGCCTGTATCCAACTATGATTGGGGGTTATTTGGAAAAAATTTAGTAAGCTTCGGGTACCGGCAAGTAAGAGAATTATGCATCGTTTTATCATGGGGGTTTGGCTTCCAAGGAAGGTTCGTTTATGGGGTTTTTGGAAGAGGCTTTTTTTCAGTTTTTGGGGCGAGTTGAAACGGCGTTTTAGTGTCTTCTTTTGTACCCCTTTAGGGTGTGAGATCATGGATGGGTGGGGTTATCAACTGTTGGGGGGGGGTCGTTTGCCGTTTTTAAGGGGTTTTCTACTAATTAAGGGATGCCTAAGGATTTTGGAAGGGCTATAATGTTATCAAGTGGGTTTCTGGACATTTCATGGGGAAAGGGGATTAAGGGGGAAACAGGGTAAAAGCGTTGCGGCTAGATTCTATAACGAAGTGTAGGAATATGCTGGTTATTTGGGGTCCCCGGGGAAAAAAATTTCCCGGAAGGTTATAGGGGAAACCCCACTGTATTCCCCCTTTGTCGGGCCCGAGGATGGCAAAGGAGTGGGTCCCCCCTTTGGGGGGATGTAAAGGGGGGGGGTTGTTTTTTGTTTTTTTCTGGGGGTTTTGTAGTGTGTAAGAGAAGGGAATGAGAAAGGGAGGAAGACGCCTGTTTTACGAAAGTTTGTCATAGTGAGATACAAGTTGGTTTCCAGGTCACATTTCTAAACCTGAGGTATGTTCACTGGTTTTAAAATTCCTTGATACCGGATACCGAGCCCTTGATCTGTTTTTAATAATTGATTGAAAATTGGTTTCAACAAAAAATTTTCTGAGATACGTGTCATTCTTTTTTGGGGCGGCAATACAGCTGCCTTTCCTTATTTCTTCTCTGCTTATGTTTAACTTTATTGCGAGAAAAAATTTTATGTGAAAAAAAAATGATGTTTTTTTGGGCTAACCAGTTTTTATGGGTTATACCAACAAAGTCTTGTGACAAAAATTTTTTGGTTTATATACATATGTGGGAGGGTTTTAAATTTTGTATAGGGTTTGGTTTTTAAAACCCTTTTTAAAGTGCCCAGGTTTTTATAAAAACTTGTTTTGGGGTATTTTTTTATTTTATGTTACAGTAGTTGTTCTGTTTTTTGTACAACATTATTTTGAGAGGGTTAACTATTAAAATATAAAATACTGTTTCTCTAGGTTATTGTCATAAGGGAACATACGTTTCTTTCCCAATTCCCATTAGTTAGGACTAAGTAACATAACGAACCAATACCTGTACCCTGTCATAGCGGGGAGTGGGTTTTTCTGTTTTTATTTTTTTTTTGGGAATTTTGGGTTTAAGGGCTTGTTACTTTTTCGACATAAATTTGGGAGTACATAATTGGGGTTTAAAAGGGGGTTATGGTTTTTTTTCATTGGAAAATTTCAACTTTATAACCTTGTGAGTTGTACATTTGTATTTGGTTTGTTGAAAAAGAACGTCAGGTATTTTTTATTGTTTAAACTAGTAAAGTTTCCCCTGGGTTTTGTTTTTCTGTGGTTACAATGGCTTAGTGGGGACTGTTTAAAGGTGTTTATACAATCCCCCCAAGGGAAATCCTATGTTTGGTGAGGGGGTCTTTATTTTGAGAATTGGATCTGGCTATTCCCCAAATTCCTTTTCCCCCCCCCCCCCCCACCCCCCTTTCCTTCCCCCCCCCCCCCCCCCCCCCCCCCCCCCTCCCGATTTTAAGGCCAAAAAAAAAAAAAAAAAAAAAAAAAAAAAAAAAAAAAGTTTTAAATTTCACCCCCCCCCCCCCGGGGGCCCCCCCCCCCCCCACAACCCTTCCCCCCACACCCCCGGAGTCTTTAACCAATCTCAGCGGTTTAGGGGGTCCAACTTTTCCAACTTCTCAGGGGAAGTTCGGGTAAATCTAGTGGAAACCTCTTTCTCACTGGTATTACTTAAGTTTACATGGGTCTACGGAGTCTCACGGTTTTAAAAATGGTTTTGTCCAGTTCTCACTATACACACTTTTGTTTTTACAATATTTCAATTTTTTCTTTTTTTTCTTTTTTTAACTTTTTATTTTTTTTTTTTTTTTTTCTCTTCTCCCCCTCTTCTCCTTTTCCCCCTGATTTGAGGAATTGGATTGTGCTCCAGTCCCCCAAATTTAAACCTGAAGCTTCACTCCCCCCCCCCCCCCGGGGCCTGTATAATCCTCCGGTTTAGCGCTTTTCCCCGATTATAATAAAAATTTTAATGTTTTACTTTTGGAGGTTTGTCTCGGTTTTTTGTTTGCTTTAAAATTGTTAAATACTTGTTTCCCCCAGGAAAAAACCCCTCTAGTAGACAAAAAAAATGTTTTGTATTTTTGTTTTTATTTTTATCCTTTGTACTGTTGTAAGGTTTTTAATAAAATATAAAAAAAAATAATAAAAAAATAATAATAATTTAAAAATAATAATAATAATTTTAATAATAATAAGTTTTTTAAAAATGGGGGGCTGGTTTCAGTGGTGTTCAGTGGGGTCTCAGTGGTAGTCTCGGGGGAGTCTCAGTGGAGTTCAGCTGGTAGTTCGCGGTAGTCCAGGGTAGTCTCAGGGGGTATCTCGTGGGAGCTCGGGGTATTTCAGGGGTAGTTGCTGGTATCTAGGTGGTAGTCCAGTGGAGTCTCAGCTGGTAGTCTCAGGGGTAGTCTCAGCGGTGTCCATGTAGTTCAGTGGTAGCTCATGGTAGTCTCGGGTAGTCTCAGTGGTATTCAGCTGTATCTCAGCTGGGAGTCTCAGCTGGTGTCTCAGCTTGACTCACCACTACACCTTTTCCTTTTTACAATTTTTCAAGTTTTCCTTTTTCTTTTTCCATTTACCCCTTTCTCACTCGCTTTCTCCCCCTCTCTTCTCTCTCTTCTCTCTCTCTCTCTTCCCCTCTTCTCTCTCTCTCTTCTCTCTCTCTCTCTCTCTCTCTCTCTCTCTCCCCGCTCCCTCTACTCTCCCCCCTCCCCAGCTCCCTCACTCTCCCTTCCCCCCCCAGTCCCTCCTCCCCCCCTCTCTCCCCGTCCCCCTTTACTCTCCCCCTTTAATGACAGGGAGAATTTCTCAGATTTTCGAGAAAAATAAATTTCAAAAAAGAAAGACGGAAAATTTTGGGGGAAAGTATTTTTTTGGGTCTTTTCAAGAAGACTCCCCAGATAACAGTCTTTAGAAGATTCCTCCGATAAGTCTTCAAAAAGATCCTCCCGATAACAGTCTTTAAGAAGACCCTCCAGTTTAAAATCTTCAAGAAGATCCTCCAATAACGTCTTCAAGAGACTCCTCCCGATAACAGTTTCAAGAAACTCCTCCCGATAACAGTTTCAAGAAGACTCCCCCGATAAGCTTAAGAGACTCCTCCGATAACAGTCTTTAAAAAGACTCCCCCCAGGTCTTCAAGAAAACTCCTCCAGATAAATCTTCAGAAGAACCCCCAGATAAATTTCAAAAAGATCCCCCGTAAATCTTCAGAAGACTCCCCCAGATAAAGTCTTCAAAAAGACTCCTCCAGTATAAATCTTCAAGAAGAATCCTCCAGATAATCAGTCTTCAAGAAGACTCCCCCAGTTACAGTCTTTAAGAAGATCCTCGGAAAAAAGTCTTCAAGAAGATCCTCAAAAAAACGTCTTCAAGAAGACTCCCAGATAGTCTTAAGAAGACTCCTCCAGATAACAGTCTCAAGAAGACTCCTCCAGATAACAGTCTTCAAGAAGACTCCTCAGATTAACAGTCTTCAAGAAGACTCCTCCATATACAGTCTTCAAGAAGACTCCTCCAGATAACAGTCTTCAAGAAGACTCCTCCAGATAACAGTCTTCAAGAAGACTCTCCGATAAGTCTTCAAGAAGACTCCTTCCAGATAACAGTCTTCAAGAAGACTCCTCCAGATAACAGTCTTCAAGAAGACTCCTCCAGATAACAGTCTTCAAGAAGACTCCTCCAGATAACAGTCTTCAAGAAGACTCCTCCAGATAAGTCTTCAAGAAGACTCTCAGATAACTGTCTTCAAGAAAGACTTCCTCCAGATAACAGTCTCAAGAAGACTCCTCCAGATAAAGTCTTCAAGAATGACTCCTCCAGATAAAGTCTTAAGAAGACTCCTCCAGATAAAGTCTTCAAGAAGACTCTCCAGATAAGTCTTCAAGAAGACTCCTCCAGATAACAGTCTTCAAGAAGACTCCTCCAGATAACAGTCTTCAAGAAGACTCCTCCAGATAACAGTCTTCAAGAAGACTCCTCCAGATAACAGTCTTCAAGAAGACTCCTCCAGATAACAGTCTTCAAGAAGACTCCTCCAGATAAGTCTTCAAGAAGACTCCTCCAGATAACAGTCTTCAAGAAGACTCCTCCAGATAACAGTCTTCAAGAAGACTCCTCAGTAACAGTCTTCAAAATCCCCCGATAACTTTTCAAAAAGACTCCTCCAGATAACAGTTTCAAGAAGACTCCTCCATAAGTCTTAAAGAAGACTCCTCCAGAAAAAGTCTTAAAGAACCCTCCAAAAATTTCAAAAACTCTTTTTTTTTTTTCCTCAGTAACGTCTTAAAGAAGACCCCCAATAAGGTTTTCAAGAAGACTCCTCCAGTAACAGTCTTCAAGAAGACTCCCCCGATAACAGTCTTAGAAGACTCTCCAGTAACAGCTTAAAAAGGGGATCTCCAGAAACATCTTCAAAAGATTCCCAGCAGTTTTCCCGGGGAGTCACTTGGAGAGCACATGGAACCTTACGGCTCACATCGGAAAAGAGCTGAGAAAACGTACACGTTTCGTCGGTAGTAAAGCTCTACACAGACCCAAACGTTGTCCCAATTAAAGCTATATTTTCTTCTTCCTTGTACTTTATTATCATCCTTGTTCTCCAGTCAGTCAGCGGTGTTCAGGAGTCTTATTGAGGAGAGGCTCCCGCTGGCCTCTGGTCTACGAGACTCTGGAGTCGAGCTCTACTGGGACACGAAGCTCCATAGAGCTATGTCTCTTTTTTTTAATGTAGATTCGTTTGATTTAGTCTGATGTAGGCTATTTATTACACCGTTCATCACAGACCACGTTCTTACTGTCTCTGATAGATAATTGAACTATCTTTCTAATCTCTCTCTCTCTCTCTCTCTCTCTCTCTCTCTCTCTTCTCTCTCTTCTCTCTTCCTCTCTCTCTCTCTCTCTCTTTTTTTTTACACAGGGTTTGACAAGGTTAAGGATCCCTAGCTTCATTGACAGCTATTTACAGGTTAAGGATTCTTAACTTTATTGGCAAGCTAAGAGCTGTTACCTACATCCCCATTTTGAAAGATTTTTTTTTTGTTATGAGAAACAAGTACGGAAAGGAAAGAAGTTTGGAGCCTCTGTGGGCCAGCATTTTTTTGATCAACTGCTTTATTCGTTAACTCATTTGCCGTGAATGTGTTTAACTCGATCTCCGGGGATGTTGTTCGATGGAGTTGTTTGGGAAGGGGACAGCCAGGGGGTGGCTGCCCCTTCTCTTCTCTCTTTCCTAATATACTATATGTAATGTTGGAAGAGCTATATTTTAAAGTTAAGAAAGCGACCTTGAAAACTCGGGGGATTTCGACGTTGTTTAAAAAAAACCCGGGGGGATACTTGGCGCAACGTGGTAACGGAAACCGGAAACTCGGCGAACAGAGGTAAAAGAAAAACCGGATACCGGCGTCAAAAATAAGTTTTCAAAAAATTCAAAACTTTTTGGCAGGTTGGGAGACTCTCTCACTTTTCTTTATTTTTTATTTTGTTCTGACGTATCGTTATTGCTCCTGGAAGCTTATGAACGTAAGAGATGAGGACCACTGCAGCAGGCCTACTGGCCCATACCTGGAGAGAGTTCCGGGGGTCAACGCCCCCGCGGCCCGGTCTGTTACCAGGCCTCCTGGTGGATCAGAGCCTGATCAACCAGGCTGTTGCTGCTGGCTGCACGCAAACCAACGTACGAGCCACAGCCCGGCTGGTCAGGAACCGACTTTAGGTGCTTGTCCAGTGCCAGCTTGAAGACTGCCAGGGGTCTGTTGGTAATCCCCCTTATGTGTGCTGGGAGGCAGTTGAACAGTCTTGGGCCCCTGACACTTATTGTATGGTCTCTTAACGTGCTAGTGACACCCCTGTTTTCATTGGGGGGAGTTGAATCGTCTGCCAAGTCTTTTGCTTTCGTAGTGAGTGATTTTCGTGTGCAGTTCGGTATAGTCCCTCTAGGATTTTCCAGGTGTATATAATCATGTATCTCTCCCCCCTGCTTTCCCGGGGAAATACAGGTTTAGGAACCTCAAGTGCCCCCAGTAATTGAGGTGTTTTATCTCCGTTATACGCCCCGTAAAGGTTTCTCTTTACATTTCTAGGTCGCCAAATTTCACCTGCCTTGAAAGGTGCTGTTAGTGTGCAGCAATATTCCAGCCTAGATAGAACAAGTGACCTGAAGAGTGTCATCATTGGCTTGGCCTCCCTAGTTTTAAAGGTTCTCATTATCCATCCTGTCATTTTTCTAGCAGATGCGATTGATACCATGTTATGGTCCTTGAAGGTGAGATCCTCCGACATGATCACTCCCAGGTCTTTGACGTTGGTGTTGGTCGCCAGAATTTGTTTTGTGCTCTGATGAAGATTTAATTTACTCGTGTTTACCATATCTGAGTAATTGAAATTTCTCATCGTTGAACTTACTAGGAAGATCAAACACAAACCCACTAACAGCGATATTTGTCCAAAGCTTTTTTGGTGGAACCCAAACAATAAACTGGGAACTTTGCTGGATCTTATCGAGTCCTGAGACTCCTGAGACTCCTGAGATTCCTGAGACTCCTGAGACTCCTGAGATTCCTGAGACTCCTGAGACTCCTGAGACTCCTGAGACTCCTGAGAGACCTGAGAGTCATGAGACTCCTGAGACTCCTGAGACTCCTGAGACTCCTGAGACTCCTGAGAGCCCTGAGACTCCTGAGACTCCTGAGACTCCTGAGACTCCTGAGACTCCTGAGACTCCTGAGACTCCTGAGACTCCCAATGATTTTTTTGAAAAACTGGCATAAAAAAAGGCAGTAAAAATATTAAGTAATCTTGGAACAATTTTCTGCGTCTTGAAGAAGCAAAAGCGAGGAATTTTATTTTTTATATTTTTATTCGAAACCTTACAACAGTACAAAGGATGCAGAATAATAGTACAAGAATACAAAACATTGTTTTGTGCTACTAGTAGCAGGTTATTCCTGGCGGTAACAAGTATTATAACAACTTGTTATAGCAAACAATACACGCTAAGACAAACCTCACTAAAGTTTAACATTATTATTGTTATTATAATCAGTGGGAAGCGCTAAACCCGGAGGATTATACAGCGCCTGGGGGGGGGGATGTGGAAGGCATTCAGGCTTAATTCGGGGAACTGGAGCACAGATCCAATTCTCTAAATCAAGAGCCCCTCACCAACATCAAGGAACCTTCCTTGAGGGGACTAAAGTATAACAGCCATTAACAGTCGCCACTAAGCCATTGTAACCACAGAAAACACACCAAAAAGAAACTTGACATAGTTTAACAATATAAAATGAACACCTGACATGTTCTATTACAACAAAACCAACATACAAATGTACAACATCACAAGGTTACTAAAGTTGAAATTTTCACACATGACTAAAACCATAACCACCTTTAACACAATATATGTACTACACATATCATGTCAGTAAAGTAAAAAGACCCTAACCAAAGCTTCCATAACAACTACAAAACAAGATATAACTCTAACATACCCGCTATGACAGGGTACAGCATATTGGTTACGTTATGTTACATTAGATCCTAACCAATAGGAATTCGGAAGGAACGTATGATTCCTTATGCACAATAACCATAGAGAAACAGTATTTTTACTATTTTATTAATATGTTAACCCTCTAATACAATAATGTTGATACAGAAAACAGAACAACATACATGTAACATACAATAATAAAATACTCCAAAACAAGTTTTTAAACAAACCTCGGCACATTTAAAGGGTTAAAATCAAACCCTATACATAATAACCCTCCCACATATGTATAAAAAACGAAAATTTTGTCCACAAGCCCTTTGTTGGTATAACCCATAAAAACATGGTATAGCCCTAAAACCTATACATACACTTAAATTTTTTCACATGGGAACCTTCATCTGACAATAAAAGTTAACCATAAGACAAGAGAAGTTAAATAAGGAAAAAGGCAGTTTGTAATTTGCCAGTCCCAAAAGAACTGACAGTATCTCAGAAAAATTTTTGTTGATACCAATTTGCCAATCTAATTACTTAAAAACGAGATCCTAACGGTCGGTTCCTGGCTATCAAGGAAATTTTAACCCAGTGAACATAACATTCAGGTTAGAATGTAACCCTGGAAACCCACACTTGTATCTCACTATGTCAAACATTCTCGTGAACATGGCGTACCATCCATACCTAATTCTCCTACCTTCCTTTTACACACTACATAAGCTCCAGAGAAACAAAACAACCCACCCACCCCCCCCTTTACCCCCTTTCCATAAGGAGACCACTCCTTTGTCCATCCTCAGGGACCCGACAAAGGGAACCCACAGTGAGGTTCCTTTATAACCTTCCGGGTAACTTTTTTCCCCAGGAACCCCCATTAAACCGCATATTCCTACACTTCGTCCTATAGAAACTAGCCCCCAACGCTTTTATCCTCGTATCACCCCTTAATCCCCTCTTTTCCCATGAAATGTCCAGATACCCACTATGATATACTTATAGCCCTTCCATCTTCCGGCACTCCCCTTACATCTAGTAGTAAAGCCCTTAAAGCGGCAAACGACCCCCCCCCCCAACATGTTGTAACCCCACCCATCCATGATCTCACACCCCCCAAGGAGGTTTACAAAAGATGACCACATGAACGCCGTTTAAACATCGCCACAAACTGACAAAAAGCCTCTTCAAAAACCCATACACGTAACTTCCTTGGAAGCCAAAATCCCAGGGATAAACGATGCACTAAATTCTCTCTCTAGCCGGTATCCGAGCTTACTAAAGTCTTTCAAAAACCCCCCAATCATACTTTGGGGGTCAGGTACCCTGCATAATTCCCTGACCTTTCACTACCGCCACCCCCCCTTTCCTTTGATGTTATCCACTGTGCACTGTCAATAAAAGTCTCAACATATCTTACAAAACCTCAATTCCTTCCCACTCCCCCATTTACGTGCTCCCCATAACTCTTCCTACTTAGCGCCCCTCACACCCCCTTTCCCCTTTTATACCTCGCTTGATATATACAGCCTTTTTACTCTCAGTCCTAAAGGCAACAAACCTAAACCCCTCTTCGAACATCCGTCACTAAACTACCTCCTTATTTAAACCCATCCCCTCCCAATCCCAACACAACTTCAGCACCCTCTCTTGCTTTCCACAATACTCGTACCTCTAAGGGAAAAACCCTTCCACCCCCATACCTTGCTATGACAAATGAATTTACCACACTACCCTCGATGTAAAGCTAAGTCCCTCACACTTAAAACTCTAGTCTACTTAAAACCTTACCCTGACAGACTCCGAATTTACCCTTCTGCATGCCTGCACTTTCGCCTTTCCATATCCCACATTACCTGATTCTGTCAACCCCTGTCCATCCTAACCCCATCCCCAAGCCCCCCTATCCAATTACCCACCTCTAGTAACCTTGATTTCCCGTATTAACTTCATTCCCGGGATTCATACCAAACATCTGAATCACTCTACCCACCCTCCTAACTCCGCCTTACCCCGTAGCAAAACAGTAGTATCATCCAAAAATACCCAACGGATGCCCCCTTTGCACCCCCACCCATCTCCTGTTTGTCCATCACCCGCTCAACAGACTCATAAAAAGGATTCTGCACACTGCAAAGGCAGCTGTGACATCGGAAAAGCCCTGCCTCAAACCTCTCTCCATCGGTACACTTTCCCCAGCCTCCCATTGACCTGTACCCTCACCTCTGCTCAGCATTTCAGGGTGTTCACCCACCTCCACTACCCCTCCCCAAACCCCAACCTCTCTAAGCAAACCCCTAAGAAATCTCTGTCCATGCAATCAATGCTTCACCAATATAAACCTAGTTTTTCCCCTCCAGTACATCTCTCTAGAAAATCCCTAATCAAACCAAGTCCATTCCCCCATCCTTCTCCCGGAATTCCCAAACTGCCCCGAGAAAAACTAAACCCAACACTTTCCTCTTTGTTGCCCAAAACCTTAGCAAAAAATCTTTTAATCGAGCACATTAACGTAATCGCACGGTAATCATTCCAAAACTCGGCATTCCTTCTTTTTGGGCACTAAAAACCGTGACACCCGTTCTTTGCGATTTCCCCCTCCTCCCACTACTTAAAATACAATTTTAAAACCCCAACCCGACAATGCCGTACACCCCCATTGACACCTATAAAATCGTTTGGTATCCGTCTTGCCTGGGTTTTACCCTGGCACATCCCAAAAACTGCCCCTCAACCTCCTCTACCTAATACTACCCTCGGTCTGGGCTTGTCCTTGCTCACTTAAAACCCTATTAACCTTATTCCCCAAAACGTCCCTCACCCACTCCCCGCCCAAACCCTCCTCCACTTCTCCCTAAACCAAAAATCTGCTACAAACTAATTTTTTCCGTGGTGGATAGGCCTTGACCCCCCTCAAAGCCACCCCCTTCCTGTACCTGCCTCAATATACTCAAAGGTTGGTTTCGCCTGCCGTTCTTAAACCTCCTTAATAAAAACCCGATGGCCCATCCCCCTTAAAACATCCTCCAACCCCGCCCTAACTCGAATTTTCTCAAAATTTTTCTTTGTGAATTCCGCCAACCTATTTCGCAAAGTTCCATGTCCTCATCCGCCCCAAACCCCTCCTTTTGCTAACGTCATTTACTGACCCTCAGATTTTTGTATGCCCTAGCTCCACCTCGCCATCTCCTTACCCGTACTTAAAAAATTTCGCGATTTCACTTTTGCCTTATTTTCCCCCATTCCAGCAATCCCTTTATAATCCTAGTCTCCAAAAGGATTTCCACCAACTTCAAACCGTAGGGGGCCTGTGCCCCACATTATTTAGTACCCCTAATCCTGCTACCTCAAATCTTGTCGAGTGACGAAAAACCCACATGTGTCCTGCTACCCCTCCACACCTTGCCTGCTAACAAACACATCTACGGCCCTCGAACCTGTGCCACCCTACCCTACTTACACATCTCCACTCAACATCTCGCAAATCCGTAAAAACCCCCAAAAACAATCGCCCCTTGGAACCACTCCATTCTAATGACACATTCCCAACCCTCCATCTCGTTAAGCAGTTAACTCTCAAGTGTATTCCCGAACATCGTGTACAAAACTCCTTCACTTTAGCTTATAGTGGTGGCATGTAACCTACAAAACAATCCGGCCCCCCAAACCATCCTCCGGACAACTCCCCCCCCCCTCCTCCCAACCCTGGATACGCAAAGGATGGTTCCTTTACCGCCAGCACACCTCCTTTCACCTCAAAGCATCACCGGTAAAACCCATAACGTTCAAATTCTCTCCTTACCCTGGTTATGTTACCTGCAAAAATCGCCTCATACAATCTCCTCAAACCCACCCAACCATACCCTCTTGACCTCGGTTTAAGACCGTTTCATGGAATTTACACACCTGAATTTACATGAATGGCGGCTACCCCGGCGCTGAGGCTTACTTGGTCCTCCTTCATAGGTCTCGGTCCTTCTCTTTCAATCCTCGTCCTGCCCTCCAACCCTCCCCAACCCATGGCCCTCTCCGGTGCCCGTTACCCCAGTCAATTTTCAATGGCTCTCGGTTTGGTGTGAGGACTTCGTCCACACCCTCTGACCTGCGGATTTCCCTCGACCTGTTGTCTGTTAAACCACAGCCTGGGCCACTACCCGGACTTCCGGTAAACCCAGGGTCCCCTCTTGAGGCCCCCTTGCTTTGTGAACTCTCCATAGTCTTCCCCCGTTTTTATCTCTTGGGAATACCTACCCACATCATTCCAACCAATGTCCGGGCCCCTTGACCCCAACCTTCCAGGTAAACTTGTATACTCTTCTTGATGCACCTCCCCCCACCTTTCCCGTTGAAACCCACCAGTCTCCTACCCGTTTCTTTTCATCCATCACCTCATACCTGACCTACCCTTTCCACCACCATAGTCCGCTCTTCCAATGATCCTTTAGCACAGCCTCCAAAATCCCTTCCTGAGCTGAATCTGTAGTACCTAACGGTCTGTCTGACAGCAATATTCCCTCCCCCCCCCCGTTTCCAGTGGTAGTGTAACACACGTCTCCAAAACCACGTCTGCTCTGTCGATCTCCTCACTCCATAGGCCTGTACCTCCGCTTTCCACTTCACCCGTCATAACGTCCGCGGCTTCTAATTGCGTATCCTCAGAAGCTGTCTCTTGACGCCTAGGGCCCTGTCTCCTGGGACATTGTGCCGCCATGTGCTCATAAGAGTCACATAAACGGCACGTCTTCCTCTGCCCCGCATAGTGTACAAAAAACCTGTGTTCTATGGCTATGCAATGTGACATATGATGGTATCGGCCTTCTCAGGGTCATTTTCAGTGTGAAGGATCCTTCCGGCATCCCCTCGTAAGGGCCGTCCCTCCACATTCCCATGCTCACCGAGTGTACAGTCCCATAACCACTGAACACATCTTGTAGGCTGTATGCTGTTGCCTCAAAAGGTACATTCCTTACCTTCACCCAAGTAAAATACTTAGACACATCATGCAAGCATACTTCCACTGCCGAATTGATACTCATCCTCCTTTCTTGAAATTCGTCGACGATGGTAGAGTAGAAGTCAGCTCTCATGAACTTCACGAAGACCCTTGACATACCATTCAGTGCCACACCATACAGCTCTTTATTGGGGATGCCATAACAGTCCCTGATAATGCTTGACAGGAGAACGTTCATCGTGGCGCTGCTTAAAGATAGTCTAACCAGCTCAATGCAGACAGTATTTATGCGCCGGTTCATTCGGTCCGCCATCTTGGTGCTAATGCTATGTTTTCCTCACCAGGTGGCGTGCAAGAGAAACTGTAGAAGCGTCCTCTCTCCCCGCAGGTCGAGAGACGAAATGCGAGGAATTATATATTCTGGGAGTCTAGTCTTGTGGTGGCTCAGGTTCAGTCGTGCCACGGGCCAAGTACAGTCTTGCCACGGACCAAGTGCATTCTTGCCACGAACCAAGTACAGTCTTGCCACTGACCAAGCACAGTCTTGCCACGGACCAAGTACAGTCTTGCCACAGACCAAGTACAGTCTTGCCACGGACCAAGCACAGTCTTGCCACGGACCAAGTACAGTCTTGCCACGGACCAAGTACAGTCTTGCCACGGACCAAGTACAGTCATGCCACGGACCAAGTACAGTCTTGCCACGGACCAAGTACAGTCTTGCCACGGACCAAGTACAGTCTTGCTACGGACCAAGTACAGTCTTGCCACGGACGAAGTACAGTCTTGCCACGGACCAAGTCATCTCTTCGCGGCAGAAAGAGGAAATAAATGGATTTTGAAGCGATTATAAAAAAAGGGAAAGTTGGAGTGGGATATTAAATTGCTGTGTGTGCGAGTATATGTGTGTGTGTGTGTGTGTGTGTGTGTGTGTGTGTGTATTATGGTGTGTGTGTGTGTTTGTGTGTGTGTGTGAGTATAACTAAACCCGCGCTGACAAAACCTCGGTAATACGGTCAAATACCAATCAATAAACTGTTTAAAAAACCAGGTAACAGAGGGAGTTCATCTTAGCAACATGGAAGTCATCTAGTAACTGTTATATAATAAAAATAATAATATCATTATGACTGAGAACAAGTCGGGTTGTATTGTCTGTGTAACATGCTGTCTTATGTGGCTTAACCACAGTATGTCTGTGTAAAACAGTGTTTCTTATTGGTGGCATACACAGTAGTCTAGTTAACGAGTGTTGTCTTAGGTGGCTTTACCACAGAATGTCTGTGTAACAGTGTTGTCTAGGTGGCTTTACACATTATGTCCATGTTTAACAGATGCTGTCTCTAGGTGGCTTTACCACAGTATGTCAGAGTAAACAAGTGTTGTCTTAGGTAGCTTTACCACAGTATGTCTAGTGTAACAGTGTTGTCTTTACGTTGGCTTTACCAACAGGTATGTCTGTGTAACAGTGCTGTCTTAGGTGGCTTACCACAGATATGTCTGTGTAACAGTGCTGTCTTTAGGGGCTTTTAACCACATGAATGTCTGTGTAACAGTTGCCTGTCTTAGGTAGCTTTAACCACAGTATTGGATCTGTTGTAACATTGCTGTCTTAGGTGGCATTTTACCACAGGATGTCTTGTGTAACAGTGCTGTCTTAGTAAGCTTTACCACAGGATGTCTGTGTAACAGTGCTGTCTTAGGTGGCTTTACCACAGGATGTCTGTGTAACAGTGCTGTCTTAGGTGGCTTTACCACAGGATGTCTGTGCAACAGTGCTGTCCTTTAGGTAACTTTATACACAGAGACTGTGTGACAGTGCGCGTCTTAGGTGGCTTTACCACAGGATGTCTGTGTAACAGTGCTGTCTTAGGTAGCTTTACCACAGTATGTCTGTGTAACAGTGCTGTCTTAGGTGGCTTTACCACAGTATGTCTGTGTAACAGTGCTGTCTTAGGTAACTTTACCACAGTATGTCTGTGTAACAGTGCTGTCTTGGGTAACTTTACCACAGTATGTCTGTGTAACAGTGCTATCTTGGTAAAATTTACTCCACAGTAAGCTGTGTAAAAAGTGCTGTCTTGGGTAACTTTACCACATATGTCTGTGTAACAGTGTGTCTTGGTAACTTTACCCAGTTTGTTGTTTTACAGTGTGTCTTGGGTAACTTTACACTGTATGTCTGTGTAACGTGTTTTTGGTAATTTTCCAAAGTATGTCTGTGTAACAGTGTTGTCTTGGTAATTTTACCACAGTATGTCTGTGTAACAGTGTTGTCTTGGTAATTTTACCACAGTATGTCTGTGTAACAGTGTTGTCTTGGTAATTTTACCCCACAGTAAATGTCTTTAACAGTGTTGTCTGAATTTTACCACAGTATGTCTGTGTAACAGTGTTGTCTTGGTAATTTTACCACAGTATGTCTGTGTAACAGTGTTGTCTTGGTAATTTTATCACAGTATGTCTGTGTAACAGTGTGTTACAAAACTCGTCTTCTTAACCTTTCATGTTGGTAGAGTTTTTAAGTTAACATTCTTGGTGAACATATGCCCTGTTTACGGTTTTGTAACAATAACTTTTAATAAGAATTCAGGATTACGAAACAAGTAAATAAAACTTAAAATCTTTACTAGAAGAGTTTTAGCTTAATGTTTGATATGTTATGATTAACATAAAATAAGGAGTTTGATATGTTATGATTAACATAAAATAAGGAGTTTGATATGTTATGATTAACATAAAATAAGGAGTTTGATATGTTATGATTAACATGAAATAAGGAGTTTGA
>NC_069416.1:64465403-64505403 GCF_026875155.1 Cherax quadricarinatus | reverse complement strand
GCCCCGGGGTTGGTTTGGGTGGGGGTCCTGGGGAGCCCCGGGGGTGGTGATGGATGGGGGTTTCCCGGGGGGGCCCCGGAGGGTGATGGGTGGGGGTCCTGGGGGGCCCTGGAGGGGGGGAATGGGGGTCCTGGGGAGCCCGGGGAGGGGGTTTATGGATGGGGGTCCTGGGGGGGCCCCGGGGGGGTGATTGATGGGGGGGCCCGGGGAGCCCCGGGGGTGGTGATGGGGTGGGGGGTCCTGGGGGCCCCCGGGGGGGTGAGGGGGGGGGTTCCCGGGGGGGGCCCCTGGAGGGTGGGTTTAAGGGGGGGGCCCGGGGGGCCCCCGGGGGGGTGTGGATGGGGGTCCTGGGGGGGTCGGGAGGGTGATTGATGGGGGGCGGGGGCCCCGGGATGGTGATGGGGGGGGGGGTCCTGGGGGGCCCAGGAAGGGTGAAAGGATGGGGGGCCTGGGGGGCCGGGGGCGGTGGTGAATGGGGGGGTTTGAGGAGCCCCGGGGGGGTGATGGGGTGGGGTTCCCGGGGGGCCCCGGGGGGGTGATGGATGGGGGGTCCTGGGGGGCCTTGGGGGGGGGATTGAAGGGGGTCCCGGGGAGCCCGGGATGGTGATGGGGGGGGTCCTGGGGGCCCCGGGGGGGTGATGGATGGGGGTCCTGGGGGTCCCGGGAAAGGAGGTGGAAAGGGGGGCCGTGGAGCCCCGGGGGGGGATGGTGGGGGTCCCGGGGGGCCCCGGGGGGGTGATGAAGGGGGGGTTTGGGGAAAACCCCGGGGGATGGTGATGGGGTGGGGGTCCCGGGGGCCCCCGGAGGGTGATGGATGGGGGGTTTTTGTGGGCCCCCGGGGGGGTGGTGGATGGGGGGCCCGGGGAGCCCCCGGGGGGGTGATGGAAGGGGGGGCCGGGGGAACCCTGGGGGGGTTTATGGATCGGGGTCCCGGGAAGCCCGGGTGGTTTATGGAAGGGGGTCCCGGGGGGCCCCCGGGGGGGTGAAAGGATGGGGGTTTTGGGGGTCCGGGACCGTGGGGAATGGGGATCCCGGGGAAACCCCGGGAGGGTGATGGATGGAGGTTGGAGGGCCCCGGGGGTGATGGATTTGGAGTCCTGGGGAGCCCCCGGGTTGGGGGCGGATGGGGGTCCCCGGGGGGGTGGGGGGGGTTTGGGTGGGGGGCCTTGGGGGCCCCAAGGGGGGGTGGAAGGGGGTTTGGGGGGCCCGGGAAAATTGGAAAAAAAAGGGGGGGCCGGGGAGCCCCGGGGGGGTTTATGGTGGGGGGTCCTTTTGGGGCCCCGGGGAGGGTGATGGATGGGGGTCCTTGGGGCCCGGGGGGGTGATGGATGGGGGTTTGGGGGGCCCCCGGGGGGGTTGGGGGATGGGGGTCTGGGGGGGGGCCCCGGGGGGGGGTGGGTTTGGGGGTTTCCTTTGGGGGGCCCGGGGGGGTGGTGGGGTGGGGGTTTTGGGGGGCCCCCGGGGGGTGGTGGATGGGGGTCCTGGGGAGCCCCGGGGGGGGGGTGGATAGGGGTTTGGGGAAAGGGGGGGATGGTGGAAAGGGGGGCCTGGGGAGCCCCCGGGGGGGGGGTGGATGGGGGGTTTCCCGGGGAAACCCCCGGGGGGGTGGTGGATGGGGGTCCCGGGGGGGAAAACCCGGGTGGGTGGTTGATGGGGGTTCCCGGGGAGCCCGGGGGGGGTGGATGGGGGTCCCGGGGGCCCCGGGGGGTTTGGGGATGGGGGTCCTGGGGAAAACCCCGGGGGGGGGGGTGGATGGGGGGCCCGGGGGGCCCCGGGGGGGGTGGTGGAAAGGGGGTTTCCCGGGGAAAACCCCCGGGGGTGGTGGATGGGGGGTCCTGGGGGAGCCCGGGGGGGTGGTGGATGGGGGTCCTGGGGGGGCCCCCCCGGGGGGGGGGGGGTGGATGGGGGTCCTGGGGAGCCCCGGGGGGGGGGGTGGATGGGGGTCCGGGGGGGCCCCGGGGGGGGGGGGATGGGGGTCCCGGGGAGCCCCGGGGGGGTGGATGGATGGGGGTCCTGGGGAGCCCGGGGGGGTGGTGGATGGGGGTCCTGGGGAAGCCCCGGGGGGGTGGTGGATGGGGGTCCTGGGGAGCCCCGGGGGGGTGGTGGAATGGGGGTCCTGGGGAGCCCCGGGGGGGTGGGGATGGGGGTCCTGGGGAGCCCGGGGGGGTGGTGGATGGGGGTCCTGGGGAGCCCCGGGGGGGGCAGTGGTGGTCACACAAACACTCATCTCTCAACATTAAAGATTTTCATCCACCAATACGTTTTATTAAACCAGTTAAAACGAACGAGCTAGATGAGCGAGGCAGAGTTAAAACAACGAGGAGAGTTAAACCAATGAGACAGTGTTTAACACCACTTAGTAGAAAAAGGAATAAAGTGATAATTAAAGAGAACTCTGACCACTTGTAAATCCACTCGTTCCATTATCACCTTTCTTGAGGTCAGCCAAAAAAGTGTCAACTTGGTAATCCTTACTCAGGCAAAGTGCAAGGTAGCACTTTCCTTCCAGGTGTGAGTGTAGATTAAGTGCGTGAAACTGTGGCTAAAATGAAAGGGGATAAACCAGCTGGGATTGATGGGATCATGACAGAAATGTTAAAAGCAGATGTGGGGGGGATATAGTCCTGGAGTGGTTGGTACTTTCATTTAATAAATATCTGGAAGAGAGTAAGGTACCTAGGGACAGGCAGAGCATGTATAGTTCCTCTGTATAAAAGCAAAGGGGATAAAAGAGAGTGTAAAAATTATGGGGGAATAATTATGCCTGTTGAGTACACCTGGTAAAGTCTATGGTAGAGTTATTGTTGTAAGAAGGGTAAGACGGAGAGCAGGATCACTGGTAAAGAAGGTTTTAAGAAGGGTACGGCGTGTGTAAACCAAGTGTTTACAGTTAATCTTATAATTGGACACTATTCAGATAAGGATAAAAATGTTTACTTTGAAATTATTGATTTGGAAATGGCCTATGATAGGGTAGACAGGCAAGCAATGTAGCAGATGGAATAGATGGTAGGTTACTGAAGGCAGTTCAGTATCTGTGAGGATAGTGAGACTCAGGTTAGAGTAAGTAGGAGAGAGATTATGTTCCAGAAAAAGTAGGTCTTAAACAGGAATGTGTGATGTCACCATGGTTGTTTAATATATATAATATATATATATATATATATATATATATATATATATATATATATATATATATATATATATATATATATATATATATATATATATATATATATTTATATTTATATATATATATATATATAGTTGGGTTGTAAGAGAAGTGAATGCTCCGGTTTTTGGGAAAAGTGTGGGATTGAAAAATGAAGAATTCAACAGAAAGTAGGAGTTTCTTTTGCTGATGACACCGTGTTTTTGAGAGATTCTGAAGAGAAGTTACAAAGGTTGGTGGACGAATTTGGGAGGATATGTAAAAGAAGGAAATTAAAACTGAACATTAGAGAGAGCAAGGTGATGAGGATAAAATATTAGGTAATGAAAGACTGGATAACAGATTATAGGAAGGAAGTGAATGTGTTAAGATATCTGGGAGTGGACTTGTCAGCAGATGGGTCTGTGAAAGATGAAGTGAATCATAGAACTGATGAGGGGAAAAAGGTGAGTGGTGAATTGAGGAATTTGTGAAGACAAAGAACGTTATCCATGGAAGCAAAAGGGGGGATGTATGAGAGTATAGTGGTACTAACATTCACATGACTGTGAATGTTACAGCAAGGATGAGACTAGAGGCAGTGCAGATGTTGTATCTGAGGGCAATGTGTTGTGTGAATATTATACAAAGTATTCATAGCTTGGAGATTAGGAAGAGGTGCGGAGTTACTAAAAGTATTATCCAGAGGGACGAGGAGGGTTGTTGAGATGGTTTGGACATTTAGAGAGGATAGAATAAGATAGGATGAGTTGGAGGGAGTATAAATTGGTAGGATCGTCCTAGGAAAGGTTGGAGGGACGGGGTAAAGGAGATTTTGTGCGCGAGGGGCTTAAGCATCCAGCAAGTATGAATGTGCGTGTTAGATAGTGAATGGAGGCAATTAGTCTTTATGGAATGACGAGCTGCTGGAGTGTGAGCAAGGTAAAAGGTAACATTTATGAAGGGATTCAGGGAAACCGGTTAGCCAGACTTGAGTCCTGGAGGTGGAAAGTACAGTGTCTGCACTCTGAAGGAACGGTGGGGATATTTGTAGTTATGGACTCTAGCATCGACGCCCCTCTGGGAAAACAGTGATGGAGTGAGTGATGGCAGAAATGTTTCTTCTTTTCTGGGTCACCGTGTCTGTGGAGTCCACCTGGACCAATACTTTGAGATGGTAGACCACTCTGATTGTTATTAACCCCCATCCCCCTTCCCACCTCACCTTCAAGGACCACAACAATGCCACTATTACATCTGCTAGGAAATTGATAGGATGGATAATGAGAACATTCAAGACAATAGATGCTAAGCCAATGATGATCCTTTTTAAATCACTTATTCTTTCTAGGCTGGAATGCTGCTGTACATTAACATCCCCATTCAAGCCAGGTGAAATTGCAGAGCTAGAGAATGTACAGAGAACCTTTTCTGCACGTATAAGTTCCATCAAACACCTTAACTACTGGGAGCGCCTGGAAGCACTTGACTTGTACTCACTAGAGCGCAGGCGAGAGAGATATATCGTAATCTACACCTGGAAAATTCTGGAGGGACTGGTCCTTAATATGCACACAGCAGTTACTCCATACGAAAGCAAAAGACTTGGCAGGCGATGCAACATACCCCCAGTGAAAAGTAGGGGCGTCACTGGTACACTAAGAGAAAACACAGTAAGTGTCCGGGGCCCAAGACTGTTCAACAGCCTCCCACCAGCAATAAGGGGCATCACGGGAAGACCCCTGGTTGTCTTCAAGAGGGAGCTGGACAGATACCTAAAGACGGTGCCGGATCAGCCGGGCTGTGGTTCGTACGTTGGATTACGTGCGGCCAGCAGTAACAGCCTCGTTGATCAGGCCCTGATCCACCGGGAGGCCTGGTCGTGGACCGGGCCGCGGGGACGTTGATCCCCGGAATGCACTCCAGGTAGACTCCAGGTAGGGAGACCCCACCCAGTCCCCTCTCCCCGTACCCACAAAACAAAACATAAAAACATTCCCCCCCCCCTCTTTCTCATGACGACCAGCATTATTAGGAAACCATTTCCCACCCCCCTACTCGCCGACATTTCCCCCTACTCCCTCTATCCCTTCCCCTCCCTCCCTCTTCCCCTCCCCTGAAAGATGTCCTCACAACGCCCCCTAGGTGACAAATACATTAACATGGCCATTAACGGACGGTAATTTAGATCAATTTCTTTTCACCTCTTCCTGGCGAGATCTTGTCGTTGTTCCTCGTCTGTGTGTCGTTGTTCCTCGGCTGTGTGTCGTTGTTCCTCGTCTTTTTGTCGCTGTTCCTCGTCTCTGTGCCGTTCTTCATCATCGTCGTTCAAGAGAGACGACAAAGCCAGGAACGTCCACCACCTCCTGTGTGTCGTTTAGCACAAGAGTTTCCAGGATTTTGTTAATTGGTGTTTTCTTGAAAGGATCAGGTAAGATCTTGCAAGGTCTTGCAATATATATTGCAAGCTCTTACGAGAGCTTAAAAGATCTTATAGATTTTTGCAATATCTTACAAGATATTGCAAGACCTTAAAAGATCTTACAAGATATTTCAAGATCTTATAGGAGGTTACAGGATCTTGCAAGATTACAAGATCTTTCAGTGGTGTCTCCTTCTTTCACCTTAAGCTTAGAGGACCTGCTTCAGTGGGAGTCTAAGGTGTTTGACCGTAAAATGAGGTTGGAGGTGAGGCTGGCTTGGAGATGAGGCGGGTTTGGAGATGAGGCGGGTTTGGAGATGAGACGGGTTTGGAGATGAGGCGGGTTGGGAGATGAGGCGGGCTTGGAGATGTGGCTGGCTTGGAGGTGAGGCTGGCTTGGAGATGAGGCGGGTTTGGAGATGAGGCGGGCTTGGAGATGAGGCTGGCTTGGAGGTGAGGCTGGCTTGGAAATGAGGCGGGCTTGGAGATGAGGCTGGCTTGGAGATGAGGCTGGCTTGGAGATGAGGCTGGCTTGGAGATGAGGCGGGCTTGGAGATGATGCGGGCTTGGAGATGAGGCTGGCTTGGAGATGAGGCGGGCTTGGAGATGAGGCGGGCTTGGAGATGAGGCGGGCTTGGAGATGAGGCGGGCTTGGAGAAGAGGCTTGCCTGGGTTGGGAGTGGCTTATATCATGTCAACTCTAATTTAAGCACGTATCTTAGAGTGCTGGTTACCAAGCTAACATGATGGCAGGGAGAGAGAGAGAGAGGAAGTGAGAGAGAGGGAGAGAGAGAGAGAGAGAGAGAGAGAGAGGAGAGAGAGAGAGAGAGAGAGAGAGAGAGAGAGAGAGAGGAGAGAGAGAAGAGTGAGAGAGAGAGAGAGAGAGAGAGAGAGGGGAGAGAGAGAGAGAGGAGAGGAGAGAGAGGAGAGAGAGAGAGAGGAGAGAGAGGAGAAGAGAAGTAGAGAAGGAGAGAGAGAGAGAGAGAGAGAGAGAGAGAGAAGAGGAGAGAGAGAAAGTAAAAAGAGAGAGAGAGAGAGAGAGAGAGAGAGAGAGAGAGAGAGAGAGAGAGGAGAGAGAGAGGTAGAGAGAGAGAGAGATAGAGAGAGAGAGAGAGAGGAGAGAGAGAAAGTAGAAGAGAGAGAGAGAGAGAGAGAGAGAGAGAGATTAATATCTCACAAACATTAACATAATTTTCTCCTAAAATCGAGTTTGTTTAATTTGGAATCCTGAACTTTAATCTCCGGGGATTACCGGAACTACTGGATTAAGAGACTACCCGGGGCCACACGCGGGGATTACTTCATCCACTGGATTAAGGATTGCACTGGATTACATGCTAAGGATTACCCCAACTGATGGATTTAGGAATTACTGGAGCTGCTGGATTTATGGATTAATAGAGCCTCTGGATTTAAATATTAATAGAATCACAAGATTTAGGGATTAATAGAGCCAATGAATTTAAGGATCAATGGAACCTCTGGATTTAGGGATAATAAAGACACTGGATTTAGGGATTAATTATGCCATTGGATTTAGGGATTAATACAGCCACTGGATTTAGGGATTAATAGAACCCCTGGGTTTAGGGATTAATAGAGCCAGTAGATATAGGGAATAATAGAACCAGAGAGTTTAGGTATTAATATAGCTACTGAATTTAGGGATTACTTAAATCGCTGGATCGAGGTAATAAAAAGACTCCCCCATAGTGTTGGGATTAATTAAAAATCTCTGGATTTCAAAATTACTGAACGAGCGGATTTAAGAATCACCGTATAAACAGAATAACGGATCTGGTTTCGAATCGTGGTCCCTGCAAGTATCAGAGGGTGGAGGCTGTTACAAACATGTCACAGAAGTGCCGGGGGGGGGTCATGTCACAGAAGTGCCGGGGGGAGTCATGTCACAGTAGTGCCGGGGGGGTCGTGTCACAGAAGTGCCGGGGGGTTCATGTCAGAGAAGTGTCGGGAATGGGTCACGTCACATAAGAGCCGGGGGGAGGGGGTAAAGTCATCCTATTACAACCTTTGCGGCTGAGTGGGAGAGAGGAGTGTAGAACGGAGGCAGGGAGTATAGCAGGCAGGCAGGGAGTGTAGCAGGGAGGCAGGGAGTAATAGCAGGCAGGCAGGCAGGGAGTGTAGCAGGGAGGCAGGGAGTGTAGCAGGCAGGCAGGGAGTAATAGCAGGCAGGCAGGGAGTGTAGCAGGGAGGCAGGGAGTGTAGCAGGGAGGCAGGGAATGTAGCAGGCAGGCAGGGAGTAATAGCAGGCAGGCAGGGAGTGTAGCAGGGAGGCAGGGAGTGTAGCAGGCAGGCAGGGAGTAATAGCAGGCAGGCAGGGAGTGTAGCAGGGAGGCAGGGAGTGTAGCAGGGAGGCAGGGAGTGTAGCAGGCAGGCAGGGAGTGTAGCAGGGAGGCAGGGAGTGTAGCAGGGAGGCAGGGAGTGTAGCAGACAGGCATGGAGTGTAAGCAGGGATTAGGCAGGGAGGCAGGAGTGAAGCAGGCAGGAGGGAGTGTAGCAGGCAGGCAGGGAGTGTAGCAGACAGGCATGGAGTGTAAGCAGGGAGTGTAGCAGGGAAGCAGGGAGTGTACCAGGCAGGCAGGGAGTGTAGCAGGCAGACAGGGAGTGTAGCAGGCAGGCAGGGAGTGTAGCAGGCAGGCAGGGAGTGTAGCAGACATAAGGGGGGGTATCAGGCAGGCAAGGAGTAATAGCAGGCAGGCAGGGAGTGTAGTAGGTAGGCAGGGAGTGAAGCAGACAGGCAGGGAGTGTAGCAGACAGGCAGGGAGTGTAGCAGGCAGGGAATAATAGAAGGCAGTCAGAGAGTGTAGCAGGCAAGCAGCGAGTAATAGCAGGCAGGCAGGGAGTGTAGCAGACAGGCAGGGAGTGTAGCAAGCAGGCAGGGAGTGTAGCAGACAGGCAGGGAGTGTAGCAGCAGCAGGGAGTGTAGCAGGGAGGTAGGGATTGTAGCAGGCAGGTAGGAGTATAGCAGGCAGGGAGTGTGGCAGGTAGGCAGGCAGGGAGTGAGCAGACAGGCAGGGATGAGCAGACGGGAGGGAGTGTAAACAGGAGTGTAGCAGGAGGCAGGGATTGTAGCGCAGGCAGGGAATAATAGCAGGCAGGCAGAGAATGTAGCGGCAAGGGAGGGAGTAATAGCAGGCAGGCAGGGAGTGTAGCAGGCAGGACAGGGAGTGTAGCAAGCAAGCAGGGGGAGCAGGCAGGGAGACGTAGGCAGCAGAGAGTGTAGCAGGCAGGCAGGGAGTGTAAGCAGGGGGCATCAGAGGCAGAGAGTGTGCAGCAGGCAGGAGTTAGCAGGAGTGTATGCAGGAGGCAGGGATTGTAGTAGACAGGCAGGGAGTGTAGCAGGCAGACAGGGAGTGTAGCAGGCAGGCAGGGAGTGTAGCAGGCAGGCACGGAGTGTAGCAGGCAGGCAGGGAGTGTAGCAGACAGGCAGTGAGTGTAGCAGGGAGATAGGGATTGTAGCAGGCAGTAGGGAGTGTATCAGGCAGGCAGGGAGTGTAGCAGGCAGGCAGGGAGTGTAGCAGACAGCAGGGAGTGTAGCAGACAGGCAGGGAGTGTAGGCAGGAAGTGTAGCAGGGAGGCAGGAAGTGTAGCAGGCAGGCAGAGAGTGTATCAGGCAGGCAGGGAGTGTAGCAGGCAGGCAGGAAGTGTAGCAGGCAGGCAGGGAGTGTAGCAGGCAGGCAGAGAGTGTATCAGGCAGGCAGGGAGTGTATCAGGAGGCAGTGATGTATCAGGCAGGCAGAGAGTGTATCAGGCAGCAGGGGGTGTATCAGGCAGGCAGAGAGTGTATCAGGCAGGCAGTGAGTGCAGCAGGCAGGCGGGAAATGTAGGGAGGGAGGTAGCGACAGCAGGAGTGTAGGCAGGGAGGTAAGGAGGCGGATTGTAGGAGGCAGGCAGGGATTGTAGGAGGCAGGCAGGGAGTGTAGCAGGCAGGCAGGGAGTGTAGCAGACATGCAGGGAGTGTAGCAAGCAGGCAGGGAGTGTAGAGGCAGGAGGAGTGTAGCAGGCAGACAGAGAGTGTAGCAGGCAGGCAGGGAGTGTAGCAGACAAGCAGGGAGTGTAGCAAGCAGGCAGGGAGTGTAGCAGGCAGGCAGGGAGTGTAGCAGGCAGACAGAGAGTGTAGCAGGCAGGCAGGGAGTGTAGCAGACAGGCAGGGGTGTAAGCAGGGAGTGTAGCAGGGAGCAGGGAGTGTAAACAGGCAGGCAGGGGGTGTAGCAGGCAGGCAGGGAGTGTAGCTGGCAGGCAGGGAGTGTAGCAGACAGGCAGGGAGTGTAGCAGACAGGCAGGGAGTGTAGCAGACAGGCAAGAAGTGTAGGCAGAGAGTGTAGCAGGGAGGCAGGGATTGTAGCAGGCAAGCAGGGAGTGTAGCAGGCAGGCAGGGAGTGTAGCAGACAAGCAGGGAGTGTAGGAAGGGAGTGTAGCGGGAGGCAGAGAGTGTAGCAGGCAGACAGGGAGTGTAGCAGACATAAGGGGAGGTAGCAGGCAGGCAAGGAGTAATAGCAGACAGGCAGGGAGTGTAGCAGGCAGGCAGGGAGTGTAGCAGACAGGCAGGGAGTGTAGCAGACAGGCAGGGAGTGTAGCAGGCAGGCAGGGAATAATAGCAGGCAGTCAGAGAGTGTAGCAGGCAAGCAGGGAGTAATAGCAGGCAGGCAGGGAGAGTAGCAGACAGGCAGGGAGTGTAGCAGGCAGGCAGGCAGAGAGTGTAGCAGATAGGCAGGGAGTGTAGCAGGCAGGCAGGGAATAATAGCAGGCAGGCAGAGAGTGTAGCAGGCAGGCAAGGAGTAATAGCAGTCAGGCAGGGAGTGTAGCAGGCAGACAGGGAGTGTAGCAAGCAGGCAGGGAGTGTAGCAGACAGGCAGGGAGTGTAGCAGGCAGGCAGAGAGTGTAGCAGGCAGGCAGGGAGTGCATCAGACAGGCAGAGAGTGTAGCAGGCAGGCAGGCAGGGAGTATAGGCAGTGAGTGTAGCAGGGAGGCAGGGATTGTAGTAGGCAGGCAGGGAGTGTAGCAGGCAGACAGGGAGTGTAGCAGGCAGGGAGTGTAGCAGGCAGGCAGGGAGTGTAGCAGGCAGGCAGGGAGTGTAGCAGACAGGCAGGAAGTGTAGGCAGGGAGTGTAGCAGGGAGGTAGGGATTGTAGCAGGCAGGTAAGGAGTGTATCAGGCAGGCAGAGAGTGTGGCAGGCAGGCAGGGAGTGTAGCAGACAGGCAGGGAGTGTAGCAGACAGGCAGGGAGTGTAGCAGGCAGGCAGGGAATAATAGCAGGCAGTCAGAGAGTGTAGCAGGCAAGCAGGGAGTAATAGCAGGCAGGCAGGGAGTGTAGCAGGCAGACAGGGAGTGTAACAAGCAGGCAGGGAGTGTAGCAGACAGGCAGGGAGTGTAGCAGGCAGGCAGGGAGTGTAGCAGGCAGGCAGGGAGTGCATCAGACAGGCAGAGAGTGTAGCAGGCAGGCAGGGAGTGTAGGCAGTGAGTGTAGCAGGCAGGCAGGGAGTGTAGCAGGCAGACAGGGAGTGTAGCAGGCAGGGAGTGTAGCAGGCAGGCAGGGAGTGTAGCAGGCAGGCAGGGAGTGTAGCAGACAGGCAGGGAGTGTAGGCAGGGAGTGTAGCAGGGAGGTAGGGATTGTAGCAGGCAGGTACGGAGTGTATCAGGCAGGCAGGGAGTGTGGCAGGCAGGCAGGGATTGTAGCAGACAGGCAGGGAATAATAGCAGGCAGGCAGAGAGTGTAGCAGGCAAGCAGGGAGTAATAGCAGGCAGGCAGGGAGTGTAGCAGGCAGACAGGGAGTGTAGCAAGCAGGCAGGGAGTGTAGCAGGCAGGCAGGGAGTGTAGCAGACAGGCAGAGAGTGTAGCAGGCAGGCAGGGAGTGTAGCAGGCAGGCAGGGAGTGCATCAGGCAGGCAGAGAGTGTAGCAGGCAGGCAGGGAGTGTAGGCAGTGAGTGTAGCAGGGAGGCAGGGATTGTAGTAGGCAGGCAGGGAGTGTAGCAGGCAGACAGAAAGTGTAGCAGGCAGGCAGGGAGTGTAGCACGCAGACAGGGAGTGTAGCAGGCAGGCAGGGAGTGTAGCAGGCAGGCAGGGAGTGTAGCAGACAGGCAGGGAGTGTAGCAGGCAGGCAGGGAGTGTAGCAGACAGGCAGGGAGTGTAGCAGGGAGGTAGGGATTGTAGCAGGCAGGTAGGGAGTGTATCAGGCAGGCAGGGAGTGTAGCAGGCAGGCAGGGAGTGTAGCAGACAGGCAGGGAGTGTAGCAGACAGGCAGGGAGTGTAGCAGGCAGGCAGAGAGTGTATCAGGCAGGCAGTGAGTGCAGCAGGCAGGCAGGAAGTGTAGGCAGGGAGTGTAGCAGGCAGGCAGGAAGTGTAGCAGGCAGACAGGGAGTGTAGCAGGCAGGCAGGAAGTGTAGCAGGCAGGCAGGAAGTGTAGCAGGCAGACAGGGAGTTGTAGCAGCAGGCAGGAATGTATCAGGCAGGCAGGGAGTGTAGCAAACAGGCAGGAAGTGTAGGCAGGGAGTGTAGCAGACATGCAGGAAGTGTAGGCAGGGAGTGTAGAAGGGAGGCAGGGATTGTAGGAGGCAGGCAGGGAGTGTAGCAGGCAAGCAGGGAGTGTAGCAAGCAGGCAGGGAGTGTAGGCAGTGAGTGTAGCAGGGAGGCAGGGATTGTAGTAGGCAGGCAGGGAGTGTAGCAGGCAGACAGGGAGTGTAGCAGGCAGGGAGTGTAGCAGGCAGACAGGGAGTGTAGCAGGCAGGCAGGGAGTGTAGCAGGCAGGCAGGGAGTGTAGCAGGCAGGCAGGGAGTGTAGCAGACAGGCAGGGAGTGTAGAGGAGGTAGGATTGCAGGAGGTAGGAGTGTATCAGGCAGGCAGGGAGTGTAGCAGACAGGCAGGGAGTGTAGCAGACAGGCAGGGAGTGTAGCAGACAGGCAGGGAGTGTAGGCAGGGAGGCAGGAGTGTAGCAGGCAGGCAGGGAGTGTAGCAGGCAGCAGGGAGTGTAGCAGGCAGGGAGTAGCGGCAGCAGGGAGTGTAGCAGGCAGGCAGGGAGTGTAGCAGCAGGCAGGAGTGTAGCAGGCAGGCAGGGAGTGTAGCAGACGCAGGAGTGTAGGAGGAGGATTGTAGCAGGCAGGTAGGGAGTGTACAGGCAGGCAGGAGTGTAGCAGGACAGGCAGGAAGTGTAGCAGACAGGCAGGGAGTGTAGCAGACAGGCAGGGAGTGTAGGCAGGGAGGCAGGAAGTGTAGCAGGCAGGCAGGGAGTGTAGCAGGCAGGCAGGGAGTGTAGCAGGGAGGCAGGAAGTGTAGCAGGCAGGCAGGGAGTGTAGCAGGGAGGCAGGGAGTGTAGCAGGCAGGCAGGGAGTGTATCAGCAGGCAGGAGTGTAGCAGGCAGGCAGGGAGTGTAGAGGAGGCAGGGAAGTGTAGCAGGCAGGCAGAGAGTGTATCAGGCAGGCAGGGAGTGTAGCAGGCAAGCAGGAAGTGTAGCAGGCAGGCAGGGAGTGTAGCAGGCAGGCAGAGAGTGTATCAGGCAGGCAGGGAGTAATAGCAGGCAGGCAGGGAGTGTAGCAGGGAGGCAGGGAGTGTAGCAGGGAGGCAGGGAGTGTAGCAGGCAGGCAGAGAGTGTAGCAGGCAGGCAGGGAGTGTAGCAGACAGGCAGGGAGTGTAGGCAGGGAGTGTAGCAGGGAGGCAGGGAGTGTAGCAGGCAGGCAGGGAGTGTAGCAGACAGGCAGGGAGTGTTGCTGGCAGGCAGGGAGTGTAGCAGACAGGCAAGGAGTGTAGGCAGAGATTTTAGCAGGGAGGCAAGGTTTGTAGCTCCCTCATCCCTCGGTCGGACATAATAAAGAATGATTATCTCACACTCTCGCTCCACCACAACACATCAGACTTTATATATTCTCAAACATCCACTACCATCATCAACATGTTGTAAGATCACTGTAGGTGTTGTAAGATCACTGTAGGTGTTGTAAGATCACTGTACGTGTTGTAAGATCACTGTAGGTGTGTAAAATCATGTAGGTGTTGTAGATCACTGTAGGTGTTGTAAAATCACTGTAGGTGTTGTAAGATCACTGTAGGTGTTGTAAAATCACTGTAGGTGTTGTAAGATCACTGTAGGTGTTGTAAGATCACTGTAGGTGTTGTAAGATCACTCTAGGTGTTGTAAGATCACTGTAGGTGTTGTAAGATCACTCTAGGTGTTGTAAGATCACTGTAGGTGTTGTAAGATCACTCTAGGTGTTCTAAGATCACTGTAGGTGTTGTAAGATCACTGTACGTGTTGTAAGATCACTGTAGGTGTTGTAAGATCACTGTAGGTGTTGTAAGATCACTCTAGGTGTTGTAAGATCACTGTAGGTGTTGTAAGATCACTGTAGGTGTTGTAAGATCACTGTAGGTGTTGTAAGATCACTGTAGGTGTTGTAAGATCACTGTAGGTGTTGTAAGATCACTGTAGGTGTTGTAAGATCACTGTAGGTGTTGTAAGGTCACTGTAGGTGTTGTAAGATCACTGTAGGTGTTGTAAGGTCACTGTAGGTGTTGTAAGATCACTGTAGGTGTTGTAAGATCACTGTAGGTGTTGTAAGATCACTGTAGGTGTAGTAAGATCACTGTAGGTGTTGTAAAATCACTCTAGGTGTTGTAAGATCACTGTAGGTGTTGTAAGATCACTGTAGGTGTTGTAAGGTGACTGTAGGTGTTGTAAGATCACTGTAGGTGTTGTAAGATCACTCTAGGTGTTGTAAGATCACTGTAGGTGTTGTAAGATCACTGTAGGTGTTGTAAGATCACTGTAGGTGTTATAAGATCATTGTAGGTGTTGTAAGATCACTGTAGGTGTTGTAAGATCACTCTAGGTGTTGTAAGATCACTCTAGGTGTTGTAAGATCACTGTAGGTGTTGTAAGATCACTGTAGGTGTTGTAAGATCACTCTAGGTGTTGTAAGATCACTGTAGGTGTTGTAAGATCACTCTAGGTGTTGTAAGATCACTCTAGGTGTTGTAAGATCACTCTAGGTGTTGTAAGATCACTCTAGGTGTTGTAAGATCACTGTAGGTGTTGTAAGATCACTCTAGGTGTTGTAAGATCACTCTAGGTGTTGTAAGATCACTGTAGGTGTTGTAAGATCACTGTAGGTGTTGTAAGATCACTGTAGGTGTTGTAAGATCACTCTAGGTGTTGTAAGATCACTGTAGGTGTTGTAAGATCACTCTAGGTGTTGTAAGATTACTGTAGGTGTTGTAAGATCACTCTAGGTGTTGTAAGATCACTGTAGGTGTTGTAAGATCACTGTAGTTGTTGTAAGATCACTGTAGATGTTGTAAGATCACTGTACGTGTTGTAAGGTCACTGTACGTGTTGTAAGGTCACTGTACGTGTTGTAAGGTCACTGTACGTGTTGTAACGTCACTGTACGTGTTGTAAGATCACTGTACGTGTTGTAAGATCACTGTACGTGTTGTAAGGTCAATGTACGTGTTGTAAAGTCACCGTACGTGTTGTAAGGTCACTGTACGTATTGTAAGGTCACTGTACGTGTTGTAAGGTCACTGTACGTGTTGTAAGATCACTGTAGGTGTTGTAAGGTCACTGTAGGTGTTGTAAGATCACTGTAGGTGTTGTAAGATTACTGTAGGTGTTGTAAGATTACTGTAGGTGTTGTAAAATTACTGTAGGTGTTGTAAGATTACTGTAGGTGTTGTAAGATTACTGTAGGTGTTGTAAGATTACTGTACGTGTTGTAAGATTACTGTAGGTGTTGTAAGATTGCTGTAGGTGTTGTAAGGTTACTGTAGGTGTTGTAAGATCACTGTAAGTGTTGTAAGATTACTGTAGGTGTTGTAAGATTACTGTAGGTGTTGTAAGATTACTGTAGGTGTTGTAAGATCACTGTAGGTGTTGTAAGATTACTGTAGGTGTTGTAAGATCACTGTAGGTGTTGTAAGATCACTGTAAGTGTTGTAAGATTACTGTAGGTGTTGTAAGATCACTGTACGTGTTGTAAGGTCACTGTACGTGTTGTAAGGTCACTGTACGTGTTGTAAGGTCACTGTACGTGTTGTAACGTCACTGTACGTGTTGTAAGATCACTGTACGTGTTGTAAGATCACTGTACGTGTTGTAAGGTCAATGTACGTGTTGTAAAGTCACCGTACGTGTTGTAAGGTCACTGTACGTATTGTAAGGTCACTGTACGTGTTGTAAGGTCACTGTACGTGTTGTAACGTCACTGTACGTGTTGTACGGCTAGTGTACATGTTGTAAGGTCACTGTACGGGTTGTAAGGTCACTGGACATGTTGTAAGGTCACTGTACGTGTTGTAAGGTCACTGTACGTGTTGCACGGCTAGTGTACATGTTGTAAGGTCACTGTACGTGTTGTAAGGTCACTGTACATGTTGTAAAGTCACTGTACGTGTTGTAAGGTCACTGTACGTGTTGTAAGGTCACTGTACGTGTTGTAATATCACTATACAAACAGACAGACAGACAGATAGACAGACAGACAGACAAACTGGCAGAGACAGAGACAGAACACTTCACACTGAGGTCTTTGTGTTGTAGTTTCAACGACAATAAATCCCGGGAGTATTTTCTACATCATGGTCATATCTCCTCTCCCTTTTCTTCGTTCCAGGGTGTGTTCTAGTATTGATGTCAGTAGAGTGTATTGGCTATTGAGCCTGGGGGACCATCAATTAGTTAATTGTTCATCTGTTCAAACATTGTGCAATTAAAAACGCATCAGGATGAACACGAAATTTAAATATTGTGTTACATAGGGAAGAGAGAAAGAGAGAGAGAGAGACAGAGAGACAGACAGACAGACAGACACAGACAGAGAGACAGAGACAAACACACACTAACACTTGAGTCGGAATCGAAATTTTTTTTACTGAAATTGAGGTATTCTTTTTTTTGGGTTTGTTCTGAAAATGTTTCGGTCGTTCAAGCATCCATCATCAGTACTAGAACGTAGAAGAGCCAACGAAAATTACGTTTTAAGTAAATCCTGCATAAGTAAACAGTATTAGTGGAACTATCCTGAGAGAACTATCGTCAAGGGTCGTGAACTATCACGTCCAGACAATGATATATGTGACAACCTAAAGAAATGTATGTATATACTATATTGTGTGTGTGTGTGTGTGTGTGTGTGTGTGTGTGTGTGTGTGTGTGTGTGTGTGTGTGTGTGTGTGTGTGTGTGTTTCTTCCTTCACAGTGCTGAAGTGTGAAGTGTGTAGCGTGAAACATGAAGCGTGAAGTTTCAAGTGTGAAGTGTGTGGTCGTCTGAAGACTGAGATCTGTATGTTTGTGCACTAAGAGATGTATATTTATCAATGTATATCCTTTGAGAAATGCATATCTCCCAGTGTATATCCTCTGGGAGATGTATATTTCTCATTGCATATACCCTGAGAGATGTATATCTCTCGGTGATTTTATGCACTGAGCAGGGAGATATAACATCTTGTAGGAGTGAGGAAGGGCCAGATGTGAGTAAGGGGGAGGTGCGTGAGGATGTGAGTAAAATGAAAGGAGGTAAAACAGCTGGGATTGATGGGATCAAGGCAGAAATGTTAAACACAGGTGGGGGATATAGTTTTGGAGTGGGTGGTGATTTTGTTTAGTATATGCACAAAATGGGGGAAGGTACCTAGGGATTGGCAGAGAGCATGCATAGTTTCTTTGTATGAAGGAAAAGAGGATGAAAGAGTGTAAAAATTATATGGTAATAAACCTGTTAAGTATACCAGATAAGGTGTATGCTTGAGTAATTTTTCTAAAGAATTAAGGGTAAGACGGAGAGCAGGAGGCTTTAGAAAGGGCAGGGAGTGTGTAGACTAAGTGTTTACAGTGAATCACATAAGTGAACAAGACTTAAACAAAGGTAAGAAACATTTTTGTTCCATTTATGGATTTAGAAAAGGCATGTGACATGGTGGATAGAGGATCCGTGTGGCAAATATTGCTAATGTATGGTATAGGTGGTGGGTTATTAAAAGCAGTGAAGAGTTTTTATAAGGCTAGTGAGGTCAGGTCAGTGTATGTAGGACAGAGGAGGGAGATTATTTTCTAGTAAAAGTCTTTAGAAAGGAAAGAATGACGGTGGAGAGGTGTTGGATTAAAAGACAGCGAATCTGATACAAAGTGGGAGTCGTCACAGTTCCTTTTTTTTTCCTTGAAGACGCAGTGCTTTTGGGAGATTCTGAAGAGAAGTTGCAAAGATTGGAAGAGGAATTTGAGAGGATAGGTAACAAGAAGAATATTAAACGTAAACATCGGATAAAGCAAGGTAATGAAAGATTAGATATCAGATTGGAGTGAGAATGTAGGAAGTGAATGTGTTCAGATATTTATGAGGGGAGTTGTCGGTTGACGGGTCTTCCAAAGAACATAAAAATGGAGGAACACTGCAGAAGGCCTACTGGCCCATACAAGGTAGGTCCCTATCAAAACCTCCCCTTTCCTAAGCTACCCATGAATTTACTCCCGTACCCATAATACGAACCAAACTCAGCCCTTCCCACTCATATATTTGTCAAATCTCTTCTTAAAACTACCCAGGGTCCTAGCCTCGATTACCCGACATGTGTACATAGGTGGGGGGGAGGGTGCACTGAGGCATCTGCGTAAGTAAAGACCTTTATCCGTGACGGCAAAAAGGGGAATAAACCAAAGTATAGTGGTACCAACACTGTTGTATGGTTGTGAAGCATGGGTTTTAAACATTGCAGCTAGAAGGGGGCCGGAGGCAGTGGAGATGTCCTATTTGAGGGCAAAGTGTAGTGTGAATATTATGCAGACAGTTCGTAGCTTGGAGACTAGAAGAAGGTGCGGAACTACGACAGGCTAGAAGGTGCGGAACTACGACAGACTAGAAGGTGCGGAACTACGACAGACATACTGAGGTTCTGATGAAGGTTTGCTGAGAAGGTTTGTTGAGAAGGTTTGTTGAGAAGGTTTGTTGAGAAGGTTTGTTGAGAAGGTTTGCTGAGAAGGTTTGTTGAGAAGGTTTGTTGAGAAGGTTTGTTGAGAAGGTTTGTTGAGAAGGTTTGTTGAGAAGGTTTGTTGAGAATGTTTGTTGAGAAGGTTTGTTGAGAAGGTTTGTTGAGAAGGTTTGTTGAGAGAGCTTATTGAAGGGATGTGGACATTGAGAGAGGTTGGAGCAAAATAGGAGGACTAGAAGGGTGCATGAATCTGGGACTGGGAAGGAGATTGTCCCAGGAAAGGTGGGAGGGATGGAGGTGAAGGTTTTGAGTGTGAGGGATTTGAACATCCAACAAGCTTGTGTATGATGTTAGCTCGGAGTGGAGACAAGTGGTTTTTATGACTTCACGTGCTGTTGGAGTGTTAGCAAGGTAAAATTTATGAAAGGATTCAAGGGAAAGTCACCCCTCGCCCATCACACCTCACTCCTCACCCCTCACCCCCACCCCTTCTCCTTGACCCCTTGTTCCTTACCCTCACCCTTCATCCCTCACCCCTCACCCCTCACCCTTCACCCCTAACCCCCACTCCTCATCCCCACCCCTAACCCTTCATCCCTCACCCCTTACCCTTCATCCCCACCCCTCAACCCTCACCCCTTACCCCTTACCCCACTCCTCACCCTTCACCCCTCACCTCTCGCAGGAAATTTCTTTACTTCTTCCTCACTGGAAGGGAAAAAATACGAGGGAAAAAAAAGCAGAGGGTCAGTAATTTCCCCTGGGGAAGCACTTGTTACGGTCGCTGCTTATATATATTTGTTCTCTGTTACCAGAGGAAGGTGTTAACGACGCACGTTGCTCGCTCGCCTCACCCGTTACCACTGAAAGGTAACGCACTGGCTATTAGCGCAGTGTCTATCAGCACAGTGTCTATCAGCACAGTGTCTGTCAGCACAGTGTCTGTCAGCACAGTGTCTATCAGCACAGTGTCTATCAGCACAGTGTCTATCAGCTCGTCTGAAACAGATATCTTTTTTTTCAACCAGGATGATTTATTTTTCTCGTGACAGTTTATTTTTAATGGCAAGAGAGATAGAGATAGATAGATAGATAGATAGATAGATAGATAGAGAGAGAGAGAGAGAGAGAGAGAGAGAGAGAGAGAGAGAGAGAGAGAGAGAGAGAGTTGGACCCTACAACTACAACCTGTCGGTATTTTATACCATTTTAATGTTCAACTACAATGTTATCACAGAAGTCATGGCCACGGGGTCTTAATGAGGTCACTTATCCAGTTGAGTGAGGTCAGTGGTACAGTTCAGTGAGTAACTAACTTAATAACAAAAAAGGCACAATACCGTGACTGGAACGATACACAAATAACCCGAACATAAAAGAGAGAAGCTTACGACGACGTTTCAGTCCGACTTGGACCATTTACAAATGGTCCAAGTCGGACCGAAACGTCGTCGTAAGCTTCTCTCTTTTATGTGCGGGTTATTTGTGTACAGTTCAGTGAGGTCATTGTGTAGACAGCCTGTACTGTCTGCACAGACAGCCCATGTTGTCTGCCAGCTTAGTTCATATTTCGTGCCATGCTGGTGCTGCCACCTATAGGCCTTGCCACTTCAGTATGCCCAGACTTGCCTCCCTCTCACTTACACAGCGGCCTAGCATCAAGACAGAAGACCTACTCCCAGCTCTCTCTCGTGGGATGGCCCTGCCCGGGCCATGGGCACAAACACACAAGCCTGTGTACCCACTACGACTTAACAATAAAGTAAGAAGCCTCCGAAGACGTATCATTAACCACCCGCTTGCAGCACCTACCAAACAAACCCGTTAGAAATGGTAGCAGCTGTGGTCGCAGCAGTGTGTTTGCCCAAAGCGAGGAAGGAAGAGGTATGAAGTCATCTTCACTTCATCATCCCATACAGGAAGCATCCGTCTCTCAACGAGTTATCCTGATGTCGTGTCTGCACGTTTGCGCATCCAGACACAGGTACAAGCAGGATCCAGCCGAAATTTGCCGAATTTCTTCGAGAATTGTGAGTGGCGTCACAGTGACCCCACGCTACAGCGTCCCACTCTACAGCGTCCCACGCTACAGTGTCCCACGCTGTTTCTCAAGTCACGTGTTCAGCGTCACTTGTATGTTGCTGCTAAGATAAGATAAGATAAGATTTCGTTCGGATTTTTAACCCCGGAGGGTTAGCCACCCAGGATAACCCAAGAAAGTCAGTGCGTCATCGAGGACTGTCTAACTTATTTCCATTGGGGTCCTTAATCTTGTCCCCCAGGATGCGACCCACACCAGTCGACTAACACCCAGGTACCTATTTGCTGCTAGGTGAACAGGACAACAGGTGTAAGGAAACGTGTCGGAATGTTTCCACCCGCCGGGAATCGAACCCGGGCCCTCCGTGTGTGAAGCGGGAGCTTTAGCCACCAGGCCACCGGGCCACCGGCCACCAGGCTCAGCACAGCTGTTTCAGCAAGCCAGAGGTGAGTTTTGTGGTGATTTCTGCGTCCAGTATGAGCTTCTCCACGTGTTTGTGGGTGGAGGAGGAGGAGGAATGGCCAGATGCTCCTCTGCCATACACTCACCCACGCTCCTCGCCACCACACTACCATACACTCACCACTGCCCACTCCCTCTGCTGTGTTTTCTGCTGTTTTTCGTGTGATTCATTGCCAGAGCTGTGTATCTGAGTGCCCGAGGCCACTCGAAGCTACGTGGATCAGCATGCCACGTAGATCAGCATGCCACGTAGATCAGCAAGCCACGTAGATCAGCATGCCACGTGGATCACGACGCCACGTGGGTGTGGGCGATGTCACGTAGACCTACGAGCTACGTGAGTTACCAGATGTCCCAAGGCCTCATGCTGTGGTCTGCTGCCCGCATCACATTGGCGTCACCCACGATGCTGCCCGACTTCATGACGTCACCTCACGATGTCTGCTGACGTCACAGTCCTGCTGACGTCACCTCGCGACATCACGCCTGACATCACATGATGTCACCATCGAGTGTTTCTAGTAATTATTTTAGTATTGTCGAGAAGACTGAGAGAAGATGTATGTCGTGTTAATTAATTCGTCTCAGTCAGTGTTCTCACATTTTAGTATATGTCTTAGTGTCAGTTTTATGCACAGAAAAGCATCATTTGCTAGTTTAAGCCATGTTGTACCGCGGTGTGTTTTTAAAGTTTCCGTGTGTCCAGTGAGGTCTGAGCCAGACCTGAGTAGCACCACTGTGCTAAGTCACCCGTGTGACCAGTACGTTTGACAGCTGATGTCAAGACAGCTCCGAGTGACCGAGCCCTCTTGTACAGAAAGCTTTTATGCTCGTCGCTCGTGATGTTCTGCAGAATCGTACCTGCTACGATTCCCATTGAGATTTGTTTCACTTCACCTTCAGACCGTCAGAGTGCAGTTATATGAAGAGAAACAAGTCTGGGGACGCTTAGACTAACCTCTGCTATAACTCCAACTGCCGAGAGAATGACACACTGTGTCAGCCTCGTGTCACAAGCTTCAGTGAGCAGCCTGCACAAAGAAGATGTCACTTTGACTGCTAGCTCTCTCACTGCAGTCTGGTGTATGATGTTACGACTCCCTGATGTTTCGCCCAGTCGTCTCTGCCACGACTCGCTCCACAACTCGCTCCACGCTCGCCGGCAGTGACAGCCCAGCGACAGTACCAGTCGAGAAGTGTCCTCCTGAGTTGCTTGCCAGAAGTCCTGCCCAGTTGCCGAGTTTTGTCGACGCCTCACTCGAGGGCACCAGCATGTCGTGCCCCAGGTTGAGTGAAACCCTGCAGCGACTCCTACGATGACTGCTTCACCGTTCCAGAGGAGACCGTAACCTGTTACGTCACAGCTCAGCCGCAGCGATGTCTCCTGTGTTGCAGTATCTGTCCAGACGCAGGAAGGCATGCAGTGATGCACTTCGATGCTCACTGCCTATGACCACGATGTTTAGCACACCCCACATGTTTTTCCTTCCCTCCCTGTAGGAAGTTTTTTTCCATGTCCATATGTATATATACGTTTTTATTTTGTGTTCTGTGCCCTGTTCCTACGAGAGAGAGACCGAGTTTCTTTTACCACCAGTATTGTCGCGTCGGGACGACGCGCGGTAGGTGGCCGAGCGTACTGTCTGCACAGACAGCCCATGCTGTCTGCCAGCTTAGTTCATATTTCGCGCCATGCTGGTGCTGCCACCTATAGGCCTTGCCACTTTAGTATGCCCAGACTTGCCTCCCTCTCACACACACAGCGGCCTAGCAGCAAGACAGAAGGCCTACTCCCAGCTCTCTCTCGTGGGATGGCCCTGCCCGGGCCATGGGCACAAACACACAAGCCTGTGTACCCACTACGACTTAACAATAAAGTAAGAAGCCTCCGAAGATGTATCATTAACCACCCGCTTGCAGCACCTACCAAACAATCCCGTTATAATTGGTCCAGTTCAGTGAGGTCATTGGTCCAGTTCAGTGAGGTCAGTGGTCCAGTTCAGTGAGGTCAGTGGTCCAGTTCAGTGAGGTCATTGGTCCAGTTCAGTGAGGTCAGTGGTCCAGTTCAGTGAGGTCATTGGCCCAGTTCAGTGAGGTCAGTGGTCCAGTTCAGTGAGGTCAGTGGTCCAGTTCAGTGAGGTCAGTGATCCAGTTCAGTGAGGTCAGTGGTCCAGTTCAGTGAGGTCAGTGATCCAGTTCAGTGAGGTCAGTGGTCCAGTTCAGTGAGGTCAGTGGTCCAGTTCAGTGATGTCAGTGGTCCAGTTCAGTGAGGTCAATGATTCAGTTCAGTGAGGTCAGTGGTCCAGTTCAGTGAGGTCAGTGGTCCAGGTCAGTGAGGTCAGTGGTCCAGTTCAGTGAGGTCAGTGGTCCAGTTTAGTGAGGTCAGTGGTCCAGTTCAGTGAGGTCAGTGGTCCAGTTCAGTGAGGTCAGTGGTCCAGTTTAGTGAGGTCAGGGGTCCAGTTCAGTGAGGTCAGTGTTGACACAGCTTGTTGCTTAAGCAGCGTTTTAGAATGAAGACGTCTCACGTCTGAAAGTGAGAAACAAGAAACGGAAATTTCGTTAGGATGTAGTTGTTAGCAGCAACTAGGATGTGGTTGTTAGCAGCAACTAGGATGTGGTTGTTAGCAGCAACTAGGATGTGGTTGTTAGCAGCAACTAGGATGTGGTTGTTAGCAGCAACTAGGATGTGGTTGTTAGCAGCAACTAGGATGTGGTTGTTAGCAGCCACTAGGATGTGGTTGTTAGCAGCAACTAGGATGTGGTTGTTAGCAGCAACTAGGATGTGGTTGTTAGCAGCAACTAGGATGTGGTTGTTAGCAGCAACTAGGATGTGGTTGTTAGCAGCCACTAGGATGTGGTAGCAGCAACTAGGATGTGGTTGTTAGCAGCAACTAGGATGTGGTTGTTAGCAGCCACTAGGATGTGGTTGTTAGCAGCAACTAGGATGTGGTTGTTAGCAGCCACTAGGATGTAGTCGTTAGCAGCAACTAGGATGTGGTTGTTAGCAGCAACTAGGATGTAGTTGTTAGCAGCAACTAGGATGTAGTTGTTAGCAGCAACTAGGATGTAGTTGTTAGCAGCAACTAGGATGTAGTTGTTAGCAGCAACTGGGATGTAGTTGTTAGCAGCAACTAGGATGTGGTTGTTAGCAACTAGGATGTGGTTGTTAGCAGCAACTAGGATGTGGTTGTTAGCAGCAACTAGGATGTGGTTGTTAGCAGCAACTAGGATGTGGTTGTTAGCAGCCACTAGGATGTTGTTAGCGGCAACTAGGATGTGGTTGTTAGCAGCAACTAGGATGTGGTTGTTAGCAGCAACTAGGATGTGGTTGTTAGCAGCAACTAGGATTTGGTTGTTAGCAGCCACTAGGATGTGGTTGTTAGCAGCCACTAGGATGTGGTTGTTAGCAGCAACTAGGATGTAGTTGTTAGCAGCAACTAGGATGTAGTTGTTAGCAGCAACTAGGATGTAGCTGTTAGCAGCAACTAGGATGTGGTTGTTAGCAGCAACTAGGATGAAGTTGTTAGCAGCAACTAGGATGAAGTTGTTAGCAGCAACTAGGATGAAGTTGTTAGCAGCAACTAGGATGAAGTTGTTAGCAGCAACTAGGATGTGGTTGTTAGCAGCAACTAGGATGAAGTTGTTAGCAGCAACTAGGATGAAGTTGTTAACAGCAACTAGGATGAAGTTGTTAGCAGCAACTAGGATGAAGTTGTTAGCAGCAACTAGGATGAAGTTGTTAGCAGCAACTAGGATGTGGTTGTTAGCAGCAACTAGGATGAAGTTGTTAGCAGCAACTAGGATGAAGTTGTTAACAGCAACTAGGATGTGGTTGTTAGCAGCAACTAGGATGTGGTTGTTAGCAGCAACTAGAATGTAGTTGTTAGCAGCAACTAGGATGTGGTTGTTAGCAGCAACTAGGATGAAGTTGTTAGCAGCAACTAGGATGTGGTTGTTAGCAGCAACTAGGATGTGGTTGTTAGCAGCAACTAGGATGAACTTGTTAGCAGCAACTGGGATGAAGTTGTTAGCAGCAACTAGGATGAAGTTGTTAACAGCAACTAGGATGTGGTTGTTAGCAGCAACTAGGATGTGGTTGTTAGCAGCAACTAGAATGTAGTTGTTAGCAGCAACTAGGATGTGGTTGTTAGCAGCAACTAGGATGAAGTTGTTAGCAGCAACTAGGATGTGGTTGTTAGCAGCAACTAGGATGTGGTTGTTAGCAGCAACTAGGATGAAGTTGTTAGCAGCAACTAGGATGTGGTTGTTAGCAGCAACTAGGATGTGGTTGTTAGCAGCAACTAGGATGAACTTGTTAGCAGCAACTGGGATGAAGTTGTTAGCAGCAAATAGGATGTGGTTGTTAGCAGCAACTTGGATGTGGTTGTTAGCAGCAACTAGGATGTGGTTGTTAGCAGCCACTAGGATGTGGTTGTTAGCAGCAACTAGGATGTGGTTGTTAGCAGCAACTAGGATGTGGTTGTTAGCAGCAACTAGGATGTGGTTGTTAGCAGCAACTAGGATGTAACAGTAACAAAGAGAAACATTGTACAGTAAAGTTGACAAACCTCAACCTAGAGGTGGGAAACACCTGCAACACCTGGGTATCTGGAGGTGGGAAACACCTGCAACACCTGGGTATCTGGAGGTGGGAAACACCTGCAACACCTGGGTATCTGGAGGTGGGACACACCTGCAACACCTGGGTATCTGGAGGTGGGACACACCTGCAACACCTGGGTATCTGGAGGTGGGACACACCTGCAACACCTGGGTATCTGGAGGTGGGACACACCTACAACACCTGGGTATCTGGAGGTGGGACACACCTGCAACACCTGGGTATCTGGAGGTTGGACACACCTGCAACACCTGGGTATCTGGAGGTGGGACACACCTACAACACCTGGGTATCTGGAGGTGGGACACACCTGCAACACCTGGGTATCTGGAGGTTGGACACACCTGCAACACCTGGGTATCTGGAGGTGGGAAACACCTGCAACACCTGGGTATCTGGAGGTGGGACACACCTGCAACACCTAGGTATCTGGAGGTGGGACACACCTGCAACACCTAGGTATCTGGAGGTGGGACACACCTGCAACACCTGGGTATCTGGAGGTGGGACACACCTGCAACACCTGGGTATCTGGAGGTGGGACACACCTGCAACACCTGGGTATCTGGAGGTGGGACACACCTGCAACACCTGGGTATCTATAGGTGGGACACACCTGCAACACCTGGGTATCTGGAGGTGGGACACACCTGCAACACCTGGGTATCTGGATGGGACACACCTACAACACCTGGGTATCTGGAGGTGGGACACACCTACAACACCTGGGTATCTGGAGGTGGGACACACCTGCAACACCTGGGTATCTGGAGGTGGGACACACCTACAACACCTGGGTATCTGGAGGTAGGACACACCTACAACACCTGGGTATCTGGAGGTGGGACACACCTACAACACCTGGGTATCTGGAGGTGGGACACACCTGCAACACCTGGGTATCTGGAGGTGGGACACACCTACAACACCTGGGTATCTGGTGGTGGGACACACCTGCAACACCTGGGTATCTGTATTCTAGAGACATTTGGCTCTAACAGTTCAGTACAGAGGTCATGTGAAGGTGTTGAAACTGACACCGTAGTAAGACCATCGTGGTATCTGGGTACAGGTCAGACCCTGTTCAACCTGCCTGTTTTTGTTTGGCCCCCAACACCCCACCTATCTGCTTCCACCATAAAAACAAAATAATAATAAAAAATAATTATAATTTAAATAACACTAAAAATAAAAAATAGTAAACAATTTGAAAAATATTTGTAATTATCACTATAACGTTTGCAAATTTCCACATAAAAAAAAACCCATAAAATGGGTTATGGAAAAGGGGAGTTCTCCCAATTTTAAATTTTCAAAACAATTAATTAAGGTCCGGTATTTTAATTTTTAAAGGGGCTCTCGAAATGTCCTTAAAAACCGGGGGTTTTTGGGGCCGATACGGCGCCTGCTGTCGGGCCCTATAAACCCCAACAACAACCAGGGGCTTCATTACAGTAGCCTGATGAACGCTAACTTGTGTCTTTTTTTTGATGCGTTTGTAAGATTAAGATTATTATTGGTATTATATTTTGAGTAGTAGTATAGTGAGTAGAAAAAAAAAATGTAGTAGTGTGTAGTAGTAGTTAGTAGTATAGAGTAGTTTGTAGTAGTAATGGTGGTGGGGGGTGGGGGTGGGGTTTTTTAGTTGGATTTTTCGGGTCAGGAAAGGGGGGGATAATAACTTTTCTCAAAACTGGCCTCATGAGGGAAAATTGTAACCCCATGTAAATTCTGGATTTTTTCCCCTTTTAAAATTCAACTGCCACATGACGGAAAAAAAATGTAGGGGGATTGGGGGAAGTTAAACGAGGATCCAACCAATGATACCTTTCCACGTTTTCCTCGGGGAATATGGGGTAATTAAAATTTCCATTCAAAGCAGGTAAATCGCTCTTTGAGAGTTTTTTTCCCAAAGAAAATCCTTTTTTGCACATAAAATTCTGCAAGCACCTTAACACTGGGAACGCTTGGGAAACACTTGACTTGACTTGTTGGAAAGCGGGGGGGAGGATATACATAATCTACCTTGGAAAATCCGGAAGGAAAGGTCCCAAAACGCACACAGAAATCACTCCCTACGAAAACTAAAAAAAAGGGCAGGCGATGCAAAATGCCCCCCAAAAAAAAAGTAGGGGCACCCTTTGGGACCTAAGGGAAAACACCATAAGTGCCGGGGGCCCCAAAACTGTTCAACAGCCTCCCATCAAGCATTAGGGGAATTGCCAATAAACCCCTGGCTGCCTTCAAGAGAGAGCTGGACAGATACCTAAAGTCAATGCCGGATCAGCCGGGCTGTGGCTCGTACGTTGGACTGCGTGTGGCCAGCAGTAACAGCCTAGTTGATCAGGCACTGATCCATCGGGAGGCCTGGTCATGGATCGGGCCACGGGGGCGTTGATCCCCGGAATAACCTCCAGGTAACCTCCAGGTAACCTCCAGGTATTCACCTTATGTTAAGGCAAACTAGCACCTTGAGGTCACAGGAGAGGTCACAGTAGGAGGATAGATTCAGGGATGAGGTAAGAGGTGAGGTCAGGAGGATGAGGTGAGAGGTCAAGGATGGGTAACATTTGCAATGTAAGAATGACTGGTTATGGTGGGTGCAGGCAGTAAGATGATGGCAGCATCCTGCACTCTGGTGTCAGTAAGATGACTGGTGGCAGCATCCTGCACTCTGGTATCAGTAAGATGACTGGTGGCAGCATCCTGCACTCTGGTGTCAGTAAGATGACTGGTAGCAGCATCCTGCACTCTGGTATCAGTAAGATGACTGGTGGCAGCATCCTGCACTCTGGTGTCAGTAAGATGACTGGTAGCAGCATCCTGCTCTCTGGTGTCAGTAAGATGAGTGATGGCAGCCTCCAGCATCCAACGTGTGGTTCTCCTATCTGGTGTCAGTAAGATGACTGGTAGCAGCATCCAGCATCCTACATGGGGTTCTGCAAAAAAAGAGGAAGGATCTAGTAATTCACATCACTGCCAGGAAGTGTTCCAGCATCGAGCTTCCTCCCGTTATTCCAACAAGACAGGTGGCACTATCTATCACCCCGTTTCCCGTTAAGGCCAGCATGGACGTGGCTGTTACTACTACACCCAGAAGAAATATCACCAGACTCGACAAGTTCAAAAATACCATTACTGCAAGCAATTTTAAGGATTTTCAAACTTTTCTACACTGTTTGACAAGTGAAATTAGCAAGTCCCTTACAGTACACAATTCAGTTTAACTCTCCGATGTCATCGACGAAGGACACACAAGTGTTGAGTCTAAGAAATAAGATAGATGAGCTAAGATTACTTGCAAGTGTAGGTAATATAGATATTATTGGTATAAGAGACCTGGTTCAACCTGAAAGATAGAGAAATGCCTTCTGAATGCAACATACAGGGTTATAAACTATTCCACACTGATTGGGTCAAAAGGAAGGGTGGTGGAGTGGCGATGTATGTCAGAGATAATTTAAATTGTTGTCTTAGACATGATATAAGATTAGAAACATCAAACACAGAATCTGTTTGGCTACAGTTTCTAGAAGGTCGTGACAAATTAATTTTGGGTGTGATTTATAGCCCCCCAAACCTTGATAGGGAGTGCAGTAAGCTCTTATGGGACGAAATTCATAAGGCATGTAGATATAAAAATGTTGTGATAATGGGAGATTTTAACTTTAAACAAAATGATTGGAACAATATGACAGGAAACCTTGAGTCTAGTGACTTTCTTCATACGGTTCAGGATTGCTTTTTAGAGCAGGTTGTGACAGAACCAACTAGAGGAAACAATCTGCTTGACTTGGTTCTTGCCAACAAAGAGTCACTAATTAATAATCTTGAGGTTAATGATGAGCTTGGGGAAAGTGATCACAAATCACTGAGTTTCAATATATCATGGAATTACCCAGATAACTGCAATCAAATCTCTGTCCCAGATTTTCGCTTGGCTGACTTCGTGGGACTGAAAAATTACCTGGGTGGGCTAAATTGGGATGTCCTGACTATGGGTCAGGTAGGTGATCTTGGTTGCCAATATGACGTTTTTCAGAGCATAGTTCTAGCTGCCCAGACAACTTTCGTTTCGAGTAGGGAAATTAGATCTAACAAAAATGATCCCAAATGGATGAACAATAGATTAAAACATCTCGTTGGTCAAAAGAGAGGCATATATAGGCGTATCAAAAGAGGGGATGGGCAGTTAAGAAATCAATATATTCAATTAAAGAGAGAAATAAAGAAAGGAATAAGAAAAGCAAAAAGGAATTATGAGGCTAAGGTCGCAAGGGATTCAAAGACTAACCCAAAAGGGTTTTTTCAGGTATACAGAAGTAAGATTAGGGACAAGATGGGCCCACTTAAGAATAACTCTGGTCATATCACTGACAGTGATAAGGATATGTAGGAAATTCTCAGCACCTACTTCCTCTCAGACTTATTGCTCCTTCATTCTTATGTTACCTGTGCCAGTGTGGCGGTCGCGGTGAAACTTACTGGTGTCTGCTCTACCGTATTTATTACCTCTATTGTGGTAGTAAATACGGTAGAGCAGACACCAGTTACTTATTACCACAATCAAGGATGCGTCTTAACAATGGCGTCTTCCTAAGTCTGGCTCCCTGATGACCAGTTGGGTTTTAGTGCACTGTATGAAGTGTTCCTCTCTGTCACTGTGAATCACACAGACTTTACATTGGTCAGGTAAAAGGGCAAACATGCGAGTATTGTGAGACATTTTATTGTGGCAAGGTTTCCCTCTCCAGGACCTTCGTCAAGCCGTTACTTTGGTCATCTTCGCTCTACACTCAGACGGGTATTTCCGTTTTTTGACCATACGGAGGCAAATGGCACAAAATCCCGAAACGATGGAAAAATAAACACAAATTCAATATAATGTGGTCCTTTACTGACAACGTTTCGCCCACATAGTAAGTTCAGCGAGATTTATCAACTCGAAGAGATCTACCTGGGTAAAGAGTACCTGAGTATATAAAGTGTGGAGACTCAGGTAACTCGCCGCAATATACACACTCACGTACTATTCACCCAGGTAGATCTGTTTGTGACTTAATAAGGTCTACTCTGGGGACGAAAAGTACTCAATAAATTGTCGCATTATATCGCATTTGTGTTTATTATACCATCTTGACCCTACAGGAGGCGGCTGCCACCAGTCTTCCAGCACCTACTTCTTGACACAGCGTCCTCGTCGAATAAAATAGATTTTGACACACGAAGTCGTATTGATACCATTGCAAACGTGTAGATGAATGGTTCAGAGAACCGACAAGTTGATAAATTAGACACATGTGCCCACACTTGGGTATCTTTATTGAGGAAACGTGTGGCGAAACGTTTCCTCAATGAAGATACCCGGTGTTGCACATGTGTCTAATTTACCAACGATTGCAAACAAACCAGGGTACGGGTGGGGCTTGAACTCGCGGTGAGAGAGTCGTAAAACTCCAGGCCAGAGCCACTGGGCCAGTTGGCTACAATAAGATTCATCAACTAGGTATATTTATACACCATAGGAAGGTTAGCATAGGCCATCACTGTGACCACAAATGCAAGTATAATAATAATAATAATAATAATAATAATAATAATAATAATAATAATAATAATAATAATCGCAGCATCAATAAAGTCAGGGGTTGGAAGGGGCGCCGATATACACATTTCTAGTTAGTTACTCTGCACAGACTGCAACTTTTTTTGCGGCGATATTCGTAATCCAGGTTGGCAATAAAACGCTTTTCCTGTATTGTATTTCTCAGCTGCAACCGCAGCCTGTGACCCAGTGACCTCCCCACCCCCCGAGGTCATGAAAGGTTCAGGTTAAAACCCCCGGGGTTTACATTTTTTTAAGGTCTGAAAAGCGGACTTCCCGCGTTATTCCCCGGTTGGGGGGCATTATAAAGCCGTTTCCGGGCCCCAAGGCGTGAAAATTTATCCCCCCCGGGTAAAATAGTCCCAAAAAGGGCATGAAGCCCAAAGGTCTAAGGGAAAGTCCCCAACGGGGTCTTTTGATACCGGGTAAATTGAAGGTCAACCCCAAAACAACCTTTCCCCCCACGTTAAAAGCCCTGGGGTTCTAGCCCCAAACCAGATTTTTATGAAAAAGGAAAAAAACGGTAAGAAACCCAAGGGGCTAAACAAAATACTAATTTAATAACCCCCAAAAAATTCCCAAAAATCCCAAAACGGGGGGAAAAGAAAAAAAATCCCCCAAGGTTTTACGTTAAACTTTGGGAAAAGTTTGGAAAAGTAATAACGGGAAACAAAACCCCCCTTAAATTTATCGGGAGTAAAAAATTTTTCGGTTTTTCCGTAGTTTTCTTGAAAATTTTTGGAAATTGAAAGGCTTTTTACCCAGCTGCGGTTAAAGGGTTTTGCCGTGAGGCTTTTTGGGGTTTTTTCGCTGAGGGTTTTGGAAATTAAAGCTTTCAAGCCAGCTTTTAAAGGGTTTTTTACGCCGTGAAAGCGGTTTTTAAATTTTTTTTTAAACGCCGTGAAAAACATTTTTTTAAAGGGCCCTTAAAAACAGGGGGCCAGTGTTGAATTTGGGTTTTAAACGCCGTGCAAGGCATGTTAAAGGGTTTAAAAACGCCTTTGCAAGCCAGTGTAAAGGGTGTTTTTTTTTTTTAAACCCCGTGAAAACCCCTTTTTAAAGGTGTTAAACGCCGTGAAGGGCAGTTTAAAGGTTTTAAACGCCTTGAAACCCCGTGTAAAGGGTTTAAAAACCCCTTGCAAGCAGTTTTAAAGGGTGTTAAACGCCTTTAACCCGGGGTTTGAAGTGTTAAACGCCGGCAACCCGTTGAATGTGTTTTTAAGCCCCGTGCCCGCCAGCGTTAAAAGGTTTTTTAAAACGCGGAAACCCAGAGTGAAGGTTTTTTTAAACGCCGTGAAAGCCAGCCTTGGGTTTTTTTTAAACCCCGTGAAACCCGGCTTTTAAATATGTTTTAAACCCGTGCAAGCAGCGGGAAGGTTTTAAACCCGTGAAGCAGGGGTTGAAAGGTTTTAAAAACGCCGTGAAAGCCAGCTTTGAAGGTTTAACGCCGTGAACCCCTTTAAAAAAGGGGGGGGGGTTTTAAGGGGGGGCAAGGGTTGAGGGTTGTCCTAAAAGCTTAAGGGGGACTTGGGGGGGGGGTTCAAGGGGGGGGGGGCTGCCCCCCTAAATTTCCCAAAAAAAACTTTTTCTTTAAAAACTTAAAAATTTTCTTTTTTAAAATTTCCCAATTTTTTTTTCCTTTTTTTTTTTTATTTTTCTTTCTTTTTTTCTTTTTTCTTTCTTTTCTTTTTTCTTTCTTTTTTTTTTTTTTTTTTTTCTTTTTTTTTTCCCCTTCTTTATTCTTTCTTCTTTTTTTTTTTTCTTTTCTTTTTCCCTTCTTTTTTTTTCCCTTTTTTTTTTCCTTTTTCAATTTCTTCCTTTTTTTTTTTCTTTTTTTTTTCCTTCCCCCCTTTTCTTTTTTCCTTTTCTTCATTTTTTTTTATTTTCCCCTTTTTCCTTCCCCTTTTTTTTTTTTTTTTGGGGTCTGCTCTTTTCCCCATTTTTAAAATTTTTTTCCCGCCTCCCCTTTTTTTTTTTCCCTCATTTTTTTTTTTTTATCTTTCTTTTTTTTCTTTTTCCTTTTTTTTTTTTCCCCTTTCTTATTCCCTTTTTTTTTAACTTTTTTTTATTATTTTTTTTCTTTTCTTCCCCCTTTTTAAAATTAAACTTTACTTGTTTTTGGTGGGCTTAGCGGCTTGGTTAGGCTTTGAGGTTTGGATTTTTTTGGCTTGCTGGCTTGGTAGGTTTTAGGTTAAAAAAAGCCTAAAAGTTGGACCCTGGGGTACAAAAAAACCCCCTTCTAGCTAGCTCAGGGGTTTTAAAAAAAGGGTTCAGACCCCTTGTAAAATTTTTCTTTTAAATTCAGAAAATTTAAAATAGTGTTCGGGATTAAATTGGTAGGTAAAATTTAGGAAATTTAAAATTTAAAATTTTTTTTTAGCTGAGGAATTTAAATTTAAATTAAAATTTAATTAATACAGTAATCAAAAAAATATCATTCTTCGAGTACAATTTTTGGGGTGAAAGCACTTATCACATTTTTATTTTTTAGTACCGTCTGGACTTTAAATTTAATAAGATTTACAAAAAGTCAAATAAGTTTGTTGTGTGTAGTGCTCTAAGTATTTTTTATATCCAAGACTCGATGCTTTAAAAAGTGTGCAAAATCCTCAAACTTCTGGGGGATGGAACCAGAACAGTTGTTGGGAAAATGAAAAAAAAAGTAAACCCCAATAGCAATAAAAGCGACAGCGACACAATCAGGATAAGGAGATATATAAAGACCTAAATGGGACCATCAGAGATCTCCACAAAAGTTTCAAAATCCCATATAATGAATTTAAATTTTGATAGGAAAAAACCCCACTGTGACAATACACAGAAACCCGTACAAAAATTAGGCAGAGTATAGCTAAGGACCTGAGGTTCAGGTGCTAAGCGGACACCACCCCAGTACAAAAGTCGAAAATCCTAAGTCTTCAATGTTTGTGAACGAGTTCTACAGAAATAAAGAAAAAATGAGAAGAAATCTGTCCACCACCAAGAGATCTGACCAAGATACTTCAGAGAGGTGAGGAACCCCCCCCCCTCGATCGTGATAGCCCTGTGGCAGCACATCAGAAGCCGGAGTTTTAAAGGCGACAAAACGATAATTACAGTAGTTTGACAATCAAGATTAAACTGAACCCTTTTATGTACATCCATCCATAAGCAAAAAAAACAATATAACAGTAAATAATAATATAAAATATTTCATTTTTTGCTTTTTTTTTTTTTTTTTCTTTTATTTTTTTGTTTTTGGGGTTTTTTTTTCTTTTTTCTTTACTTTTTTTCTTTGTTTTGGGTTTTTTGGTTTCTCTTTGGTTGTTTGGGTTTTATTTTTTTTGGGTTTTAGGTTATACTTTTTTTGGTTTTTTTAAATTTTTGGGTTTTTTTTATTTTTGGTAGATTTGGTTTTTTTATTTTTTTTTTTTGTTAAAAATTTTTTTCTTTTTTGGTTTTTTTTTTTTTTTTTAAATTTGTTGGTAGGGTATTATAAATTGGAAAAATTTGGTTAGGCTTCGCTGGGCTTTGCTTGGTTTGGGTAGGCGGTTTGGCTAAACTTTGGTTGTTTGGGGTAACTGGTTAAGTTTGGATGGTTTGGGGTAGGTTAAGCTAAAGGTAGGCTGGTTGGCTGGGGAAACGGAAAACCCTTTCTGGGTTGGTGGGTAGCTATGCTAGGCTGAAGGCTGGTAGGCTAGGCTTGTTGGGGGGGACGGTTTGGTGAATTTGGGCCCTTTAAATATGGGGAAAAGGGGGGGGAGGGAGGAAAAAATCGGGAGGGGGAGGAAAATTTCGGGGGGGGGAAATGTGGGGAGGAGGGGGAAATTTTGGGGGGGAGGGGGGAAAAATTGGGGGGGAGGGGAAAAAAATGGGGGAGGGGGAAAAAGGCGGGAGGAGGGGGAAATTCGGTAGGGGAAAATGTGGGGGGGGGTATGCAAAAAGGCCATGGAGCTTTAAAAGGCTAGTTAAGCTTATTATTGTTATGATCAAAAAACCCAAAAAATTGGGACCAAAACCCCCTGGAAAAAAACCATGTGTAAACGCAAGGAGTCGGCCCATACGGAGTTTACCCAAACACCAGTTTTTGAAAACCCACACCTGAAAGCACGTCAAAAGAAATTAAAGAGAAAGTTTCAAAGGTTTGCTTTAAAGGGGAATATCTTATGAAGAAAGGTTTTTAAAGGAAAACGGGGCTGACGACACTGGAGGACGGAAGGGGGCAGAGGCGAATGATAACGACATAAAAAAATTTCTGCGTGGGAAAAGAAAAGGGGGACAGAGAAAAGGGGTCCCGAGGGGTGGAACACAGAAAAAGGGGTCAACCCGTTTGAAAATGAAGATCAGATGGTCAAAGGGGGTTAGAAAAATATTTTTCAGTCATTGTGTTGTTGGGAAGTGGAATAGTCTGGCAAGTGATGTAGTGGAGGCAAAGGGAAATATACATAGGGTTTTAAAACGAGGGTTTTATTTTAAAAATAAAGGGAGGGAGGGGGGGGCCCGCTATCGGGCAGTGAAAAAGGCGGGGCCAGGAGCTGGTCTCGGCCCCCGCAACCACAGTTTTGGTGAGTAAACCCCCACAACACACAACACACACAAAACACAACACCACCCACACACACACACACATTCACACCCACCCCCCAAAACCCCCACAACCACACACACACAACCCCACCCCACACCAAAACCCCATTTTACCCCCACACAACACACCAAAAACACACACACAACACACACCCCCACACACACACACACACCCCCATTTTACCCCCCACACAAAAAACACACACACACACACACAACCCCACACACAACACACCCCCCACACACACACACACACATTCACCCCACACACAACACAAAAACCATTACACCCCAACACCACACAAAACCCCAAAAACAACCAAAAGCACACACACACACACACCACACACACACACACCCCACACCACCCCCCCACACAAACACACACACAACACAAACCCCCACCACACATTCACCCCACAACGACTAAAGAAAAAAATAGTTTTCCCGAAAATGGTTTTTTAAATAAAACCCAAAAAAGTCCCCCGTAAAAGCTGAGGGTTTTTTTGGGCCCCGAAGCAAATTTTCCATGCCAAAAATCTAGAAAAATAGAAGCTGCAAATCTTGAATATTTTCATAAAAAAAAATAAAAAAAAACGGTTTGTGAATATGCCCCAAAAACGAGATGGGGAGAAGTAAATTTTTCATACGTTTTTATCAGTTATTTTCAAATTTTTTTCTTTTACCTTCGTAAACAAAATTGAAAAAGTTTTTATTTTTCAAGTGGGGTTTTTTAATTTGAGGTGGTACATTCCCTTTTTTAAGTTTTGCGGGTTTTTTTTTTAAATGGTTAAAATTTCGTTTGGAAGTGGGTTTTCTTGTTGGGGAACAAGGGATTTCCCCCGGGGGGTTGATTTGTTGTGAACAATATATTTCCCAGTGGTTGATTTGTTGTGAACAATTTTATTTTTCCCGTTTGGTTTATTTTTGTTGTGAACAATATATTTCCCAAATGGTTGATATTGGGTTTTGAAAAAATGTATTTCCCCGTGGTTGATTTGTTGTGAAAAAATGTATTTCCCAGTGGTTTATCTTGTTTTTGAAAAATTTTATTTCCCCGTGGTTGATCTTGTTGTGAAACCCAAAAATTTCCCTGTGGTTTATCTTGTTGTGAACAATTTTTATTTTTCCCCGTGGTTTTATCTTTTTTTGTGAAAAAAGTATTTTTCCCAGTTTGGGTTTTTTTGTTGTGAACAAAGTATTTCCCAGTTTTTGATCTTTTTTGTGAAAAAATGTTTTTCCCCGTGGTTGTTTTTGTTTTTGAACAAAGTATTTTAAAATGGTTGATCTTGTTGTGAACAATATATTTCCCCGTGGTTGTTTTTGTTGTGGGAAAAAATTATTTCCCCGTGGTTGATCTTGTTTTGAACAATATAAATTTCCCCGGGGGTTGTTTTGTTGTGAACAATATATTTTCCCGTGGTTTATCTTGAGTCGATAATTCAAATTAAACTGATGTGGCGAATCTGTTTTTAATTTCGAGAGAAAGTGAACAAATCATTCTCTCAAAAAAAGGGCATTTTCTGCCTTGGGGTGGCTTTGGGAAACCCCGGTCGTTTTTACTGGAGTTTTGTGGTGGAGCCCTGGTCGTCCACTGCCTTGGGGGGGCTGGAACCCTGGTCGTCCACTGCCATGGTTGTGGCTGGGACCCTGGTCGTCCACTTTCCATGGTGTGGCTGGAACCCTGGTCGTCCACTGCCATGGTTTTGGCTGGAGCCTGGTCGTCCACTGCCATGGTTTGGCTGGAGCCCTGGTCGTCCACTGCCATGGTGTGGCTGGAGCCTGGTCGTCCACTGCCATGGTGTGGCTGGAACCCTGGTCGTCCACTGCCATGGTGTTTGGGGTGGAGCCCTGGTCGTCCACTGCCATGGTGTGGCTGGAACCTGGTCGTCCACTGCCTGGTGTGGTGGAGCCCTGGTCGTCCACTGCCATGGTGTGGCTGGAGCCCTGGTCGTCCACTGCCATGGTGTGGCTGGAGCCCTGGTCGTCCACTGCCATGGTGTGGCTGGAACCCCGGTCGTCCACTGCCCTGGGTGTGGCTGGAGCCTGGTCGTCCACTGCCATGGTGGGCTGGAACCCTGGTCTTTCCACTGCCATGGTTGTGGCTGGAGCCTGGTTTGTCCACTCCCATGGTGGGGGCTGGAGCCCTGGTCGTCCACTGCCTGGTGGGGCTGGAGCCCTGGTCGTCCACTGCCATGGTGTGGCTGGGGCCCTGGTCGTCCACTGCCATGGTGTGGCTGGAGCCCTGGTCTTTCCACTCCCATGGTTTTGGCTGGAGCCCTGGTCGTCCACTCCCATGGTGTGGCTGGAGCCCTGGTCGTCCACTGCCATGGTTTGTGGCTGGAGCCCTGGTCGTCCCTGCCTGGTGTGGCTGGAACCCTGGTCGTCCATTTTGCCATGGTGTGGCTGGAGCCCTGGTCGTCCACTGCCATGGTGTGGCTGGGGCCCTGGTGGGTCCACTGCCATGGTGTGGTCTGGAGCCCTGGTCGTCCACTGCCATGGTGTGGCTGGAGCCCTGGTCGTCCACTGCCATGGTGTGGCTGGGGCCCTGGTCGTCCACTGCCATGGTGTGGCTGGAGCCCTGGTCGTCCACTGCCATGGTGTGGCTGGAGCCCTGGTCGTCCACTGCCATGGTGTGGCTGGAACCCTATTCGTCCACTGCAGTGGTGTGGCTGGAACCCTGGTCGTCCACTGTAGTGGTGTGGCTGGAGCCCTGGTCGTCCACTGCAGTGGTGTTGGCTGGAACCCTGGTCGTCCACTGCAGTGGTTGTGGCTGGAACCTGGTCGTCCACTGCAGTGGTGTGGCTGGAACCCTGGTCGTCCACTGCCATGGTGTGGCTGGAGCCCTGGTCGTCCACTGCAGTGGTGTGGCTGGAACCCTGGTCGTCCATTGCCATGGTATGGCTGGAGCCCTGCCCGTCCACTGCAGTGGTGTGGCTGGAACCCTGGTCGTCCACTGCAGTGGTGGGGCTGGAGCCCTGGTCGTCCACTGCAGTGGTGTGGCTGGAGCCCTGGTCGTCCACTGCCATGGTGTGGCTGGAGCCCTGGTCGTCCACTGCCATGGTGTGGCTGGAGTCCTGGTCGTCCACTGCCATGGTGTGGCTGGAGCCCTGGTCGTCCACTGCCATGGTGTGGCTGGAACCCTGGTCGTCCACTGCCATGGTGTGGCTGGAGCCCTGGTCGTCCACTGCCATTGTGTGGCTGGAGCCCTGGTCGTCCACTGCCATGGTGTGGCTGGAGCCCGGGTCGTCCACTGCCATGTTGTGGCTGGAGACCTGGTCGTCCACTGCCATGGTGTGGCTGGAGACCTGGTCGTCCACTGCCATGGTGTGGCTGGAGACCTGGTCGTCCACTGCCATGGTGTGGCTGGAGCCCGGGTCGTCCACTGCCATGTTGTGGCTGGAACCCTGGTCGTCCACTGCAGTGGTGTGGCTGGAGCCCTGGTCGTCCACTGCCATGGTGTGGCTGGAGCCCTGGTCGTCCACTGCCATGTTGTGGCTGGAACCCTGGTCGTCCACTGCAGTGGTGTGGCTGGAGCCCTGGTCGTCCACTGCCATGGTGTGGCTGGAGACCTGGTCGTCCACTGCCATGGTGTGGCTGGAGACCTGGTCGTCCACTGCCATGGTGTGGCTGGAGCCCGGGTCGTCCACTGCAGTGGTGTGGCTGGAGCCCTGGTCGTCCACTGCAGTGGTGTGGCTGGAACCCTGGTCGTCCACTGCCATGTTGTGGCTGGAACCCTGGTCGTCCACTGCCATGGTGTGGCTGGAGCCCTGGTCGTCCACTGTAGTGGTGTGGCTGGAGCCCTGGTCGTCCACTGCCATGGTGTGGCTGGAGCCCTGGTTGTCCACTGTAGTGGTGTGGCTGGAGCCCTGGTCGTCCACTGCCATGTTGTGGCTGGAACCCTGGTCGTCCACTGCCATGGTGTGGCTGGAGCCCTGGTCGTCAACTGCAGTGGTGTGGCTGGAACCCTGGTCGTCCACTGCAGTGGTGGGGCTGGAGCCCTGGTCGTCCACTGCAGTGGTGTGGCTGGAGCCCTGGTCGTCCACTGCCATGGTGTGGCTGGAGCCCTGGTCGTCCACTGCAGTGGTGTGGCTGGAACCCTGGTCGTCCACTGCAGTGGTGTGGCTGGAACCCTGGTCGTCCACTGCAGTGGTGTGGCTGGAACCCTATTCGTCCACTGCAGTGGTGTGGCTGGA
>NC_069416.1:64360403-64460403 GCF_026875155.1 Cherax quadricarinatus | reverse complement strand
TATCTCCAAACTCTCTGCTCCATCTATCTCTTGCGTCACACTGTGCTGCCTCTTCATTGACTACAGAAACTAGACAAGGACCGCAATGGGCGTCGACCCTCAGCCTCACCTTCACAGTCTCACACTAAACAAAGTCTCCTACACCTACTCATGTTCTACATCTTTCATCTACGGTTACCGGTAAATCCCTTACTACACTCTCATCGCTGCCACTTACACATCGACTTTATTAATGACTCACAGCTACCACCTGCTTTCCGTTACCTCTGTACTACTGTTAACTAATACTGGCAGTATTGCAGTGGAATATCAGAGAATATAGTGGGAATGAGGGAGCTCCCATTGTTGCTCTGCCAGTTCACTCTCTATGTGTTTGTTTACGTCAAGCAAAGTTACTTTCCGCAGTTGGACTTCATAGCTCTGGCTGTTTCATTAATCACTCCAGCCTTTTCCCGATGAGACAAACAACAAAAGTGCCCTTCTTGTGCCCAGCTTTCAGTTTATTCTCTCAGCTTTCAGTTTATGCTCTCAGCTGTCAGTTTATACTCTCAGTTTTCAGTTTATACTCTCAGCTGTCAGTTTATACTCAGCTACATTAGACTGCAGTCCGTGTATATTTAGACAAATGGTACACAATCTGCTCTTTGTATCTTTCCCCTTTACGCCTATTAGCTATCTATCCCTAACATCCAATTTCTGATTTCTTCCTTATCTGCACCACTCCTTTTATTAGGTGATTTAATGCTGGCCATTTGCTGTGCGGAATCTCACTGTGACTCTCGTCGAGACCAGTAAGAATCTTTTCTCACTTTCTCCTTTAAATATCTTAAACACTGGTACCTCTACACATTCAGATCCACGCACACTTTCTATTGTATAGATCTCTCTATATGTTCTTCTTCTATTGTGCTGGATTTTGATTGGTAATTAGTAAATGATCATCATGACAGAGATCATTTCCCTCCCCTTATTACTTCTCATTCTTACTCCCGACCTTTTCATAGCTCGTGAACAGACTGGGACATTATACACGCCTCTCTTTCTGGTGTTCCTCCTGCTTTATCCTCTACAAACGAGTTGTTGCAACCCTTTACCACCTTTGTTCTCTCTGCGGCATCGATTGCAATATCCCCCATCGATTGCAGTCCCCCGGGTAAACATTATCAAAATTGTGTACGCTAGCGGTCTCCTGCCTGTGATCGCGCTGGACGTTTGAAATATACTGCATAAGGCTGCTACTGTTACAACAGAACTAACGGACTGGTTTCTAGCTCTTAAACAGGTGAGAGAGCACGCCCATCGTCCTGTATGGAAGGTGAAACATTCTTGTGTGCACTGTTACTACCATTAATTCTATGTACGCAGTCTGGGAAAAAAAAGTCCGGAAGTTGGCTGGAAAATATTCTCTGGACGCTGCTAGGGAGTGATTTCTGCGTACATAAATCACTCCTAACGAAAGCAAAAGACTTGGCAGGGGGTGCAACATACCCCCAATGGAAAGTAGGGGCGCCATTAGTATACTAAGAGAAAACACAATAAATGTCCGGGGCCCAAGACTGTTCGACAGCCTCCCACCAGCCATAAGGGGCATTACCAATAGACCCCTGGTTATCTTCAAGAGTGAGCTGGACAGATACCTAAAGTCAGTGCTGGATCAGCCGGGTTGTGGTTCGTACGTTGTACTGTGTGCGGCCAACAGTAACAGCCTAGTTGATCAGGCCCTGATCCACCGGGAGGCCTGGTCATGGGCCGGGCCAGGTAGACAGTTGCTGGCAAATGAGATGTTGTGGCATGCAACGAGTACGTAACCTTTATTCGGCGCATGTACACACCCTCATTGAAAGGCTATCTTCCCCAACCAGCGAACCAGGTGACTGAGGGTTGACGATGAGGCCCCGTCGTTCAATCAGTACCCAGGTTCCAGCCAATGAGAAGATGGTTTTGGCAATCGCAGAGGTTATGTGAGTACCACTCTCCTGTCTGCCCTTGTCATTCCCATTCTAGAGCTGGTTGAAGCACGGTCTGCTCTCTAGTGGCTTCTATTCTGCCTTGCTTACCGTGGAGTGCACTAATACCTATTGCTGTATGTTACAAAAAACGCGATTCTAAAAGCTTAGAGATCTCCAGTGAATACTAGAAAGGACTGCCCTTCTAGCATCCAGCCTGTTACTGGGTTTTCGTAACAATTAGTCAGTATCCTTGTCCAATTATCCATTAGAATTCAGTATAATTCAATAGTGCTTCAGGATTACAACTGGTAGGCTACTGACTAGAGAAATTAAAATTTAATAAATTTATTAAGTCTAGAGGTATATTATCAAATTAAATTAAATTAATTTAATCACAGTAATCAAAATAATATCACTTCTCTCGAGTACAATATTATTGGGCTGAAAGCACATATCACATTTATAATTCTTAAGTACCGTCTGGTACATTAACATTTAATAAGATATTACAAATATGTACAAGTAAGTTTGTGTATGTGTGTAAGTGCTCTAAGTAGTTCGCTATGTCTCAAGACTCGACTAGACTTAAACAAGTGACTGACAAAGTCCTCACATAAACTAACTTCTTAACCAACTGGCAATCAGAACAGTCTGCTTGAACATTAAAACGACTGATAAGCCGAACAACAATATAACAAGCAACTGTGACACAATCAGGAACAAGGAGATAATATAAAGACAGCTAGTAGGGACCATCAGCAGATCCTCCACAAAAGTCACAAAACTCCCATACTACTGAATCAAAGTTCAGCATAAGAAAATCCCCAACTGTGATAATACACAGATACCAGTACAAGTTAGGTCAGAAGCTACAGCTCAGGACCTGAGTTGCTCAGACTGTCTATGAGACACACAACCTCAGTACAACGTCGAAAATCACTAAGTCTATACAATGTTCTGTGAACAGAGTTCTATAGAACTAACAAGAATAATGAGACAGACAATCTGTCCAACCACCAAGAGAGTCTAGACCAGACTGAATACTTCAGGCGAGGTGAGGACACCCCCCCCTCGATCACGTGATAGCTCCGTGGACAGCTGTAGCACAAATAGAAGCCGGCAGAGTAACGAGCAAGGAGCGATAATTACAGTAGTTAGACAATCAAGACTTGAACTGAGCACATAATATGTTACATCCTACCTAACCAAAGGAAGCTAAGTCAAATAACAATATAAAGCAATACATTTACGATTTAGCTATTATCGCAAATACAAGCAATATAAAATTATATGAAAAGATAATAATTATATATATATACATAATAATCATTGCAACCCATTCAGGGGTTGCAACACTGTACATAGTGTATATAGTGTACATACTTCTGTTCTAAATTGGTGAAGGATAATATAAGTCAAAAGTTTTCTGCTGTGTTTATTTTGCTCCCTTTACACCCAGGATAACAGGCCATTTGGACTCCTGGGTTGTAATAGATGTCCTGATGAAGTTAAGACAGCAACTGGACGTCACCGTGTATGTGCATCCCATGGGCTACATCTCTCCCCTGATGACATACATGTACATTTGCTTCAGTATTTATATCCTCCGGCGCTCGTGATCCTCTTACGTATTTTCAAGCTTATTTGGTCTAAAGGGCTTCTCCCTCTTCAGTGAAAAACTACAGTTGTTTTAATTTTTCATAAGCCAGGCACTTGAGGCCATGACACACCTCACAACAGACCTGTCAGTCACTCTCACTATCTCTCTCTTCATAAAACTGGTCTTCGTAGGAGCCACTTTACTATCGACCCATTAATGCACTAAGATACATACGTTCACAATGCCTTCACTCTCAATCGGTTATTGCAGTTCTTTTTAAAAAGATCTTCGAAAAGCTTATGACGCTATCCGGCACTACAACATTATCCCACAGTCATTCCTTGAGCCTCTTAGGTATTGTGTTACATTTCCTCACAGATTTCTTACCAGAGAGACTTACGTATCCGGGATAAATTTCAGCTTTGCTCCTGACTTTGTCCAGTTGAAGGCTTCCTCAAGGTTGTTTTCTTAGCACTACCCTCTTCCAGCTCTCCCTTAATAACATTACCTCTGTTCTCCCTTCCAATGTTTAGTCTTCACTACATATTGACGAATTTGCTGTTGCTTGTACAAGAGTTGGCTGTCGTCTTATAGCGACCTTCCTTCCCAATGTTATTACTCATGCTTCCAACTGGCTTTAAATTTTCTCTTGCTATAATGTACCAGATAACTTTCACAAGATTTCCTATTATCCCTTATAATGTTCCGTACCAGTGTGACTTCCTTATCCCTGAGCAGATACAGCCAGATTTCTCACTCTTTTGTTTGTGTGCTAAATGTTCTGGAAGCCTCACATAACCTTCCTAAAAATAGAGAGTCATAGCCGCCACAACTTTCTTAAAATTCTACCCATCTTTCTTGGGGAGGGGGGCTGATAGACACGCTTTTCTTAATCTTCATTCAGTTGTAATCTTGATAAATTAGACACATGTGCAACTCTTGGGTATCTTTATTGAGGAAACGATTCGCCACACAGTGGCTTCATCAGTCCAAACGTAGGAGAAACTTGAAGAACAGGAGGAGAATGAGGTAATCAGTCCCTCAACCTTGAATCGATGTGTTCAGTCCATCAATCTTGAATAGAATATTCATAGAATATTCTATTCAATAACATTCAATAGAATATTCATAGAATATTCTATTGAATAGAATATTCATAGAATATTCTATTCAAGATTGATGGACTGAACACATCGATTCAAGGTTGAGGGACTGATTACCTCATTCTCCTCCTGTTCTTCAAGTTTCTCCTACGTTTGGACTGATGAAGCCACTGTGTGGCGAAACGTTTCCTCAATAAAGATACCCAAGAGTTGCACATGTGTCTAATTTATCAACATGTCGGTTCTCAGAACCATTCATCTACAAAGTTGTAATCTTACATAAACGAGTCTACGAAGATCAACTATATTCTTCTGCCTTCACTGGTATTCTTTCTAAATTTAATCTCATCCATCGTCTTCCTCAATCAAAAAACTGGGTATGAACTGAGACACATGCCCCATCTTTGGAAGATCTATGAGAAACACCTTGTCTCTCTTATTTTGTCCTCTTCCCTGACCTTCACCATCCTCCCTTGTATAGAAAGGTCACGAAAATTAGTCGAAATCAATTTATTGAATCATCACCCCAGTTTATTACACCACTTACAGTATCCACTCTCTAACAGCATCCCTTACTTAACTTTCCCTTCAGGTTCATCCAACATCTTACTTCTCTCTCTCTCTCTCTCCCTCCTTGGAAAGCTTCTACGACTCATGTTTGCTTCTTCCTCATTCCATGCTTAAAAGCTCACTGTAGTCTATACTTGTTTTTTTCCGGAATTAAAATAATCCGAGGTCATTTCCAAAGAGTCGATCAGTAAACTCACAATTCTCACTACTCTCATACACACTGTGACCTTCTCATAATGCTGGCAGAATTACCCACAATATGTTAGGTAAAAGGACACAAGTGCAACTAATGCGACGTATATATAGGTATATTAGGGATTTTTTGGTAAATTTATTTTTAAAAATCCCCCAAAATACTAAAAAGTTGCTAAATTTAAAATGTTTTTTTTTAAAATTACAAGCTGTCCAAAAGGACTCCTTTTCGGCAAAACTGAAAATATAATTCAATTATTCGTTTAGGTGAAATGGCCTAGGTCACAGGAACCCATTTTACCTCTGAAATCGATTCCCATTCTAAAATTTGGCTGTTGCGAGTTGGGGACAAAAAACACCCTCTACGCTGTTGTTAATCATGTGGGTTAGCATTATAATTTATATGTTAATTTAGTAGTCCTACACTTAATTTTAAATTATATTTTATTTTTTTAGTGTATTATTTGATCTCTATCAAATTCGTAAAATCATCTGAATTTGAAAACTATCTTCTCATGTGTGGGTAATAGTAAACACTATTAAATTAGCGCTTGTTATCTAAGGTCGATTAATTTTTGGCCTGACCTCTTTAGGCTGTGCCAACAAACCAGTTCAAGTTTGATATCTTCAACGTGGGTTTAGCATATAAAGTATTAAATATGATCTATCTACAACTCTCTATTATGTTGTATTATCTAGTTTAAGACTTTATTTGATTATTCTGTTTACGTATGCATAATTTCGTACAAGTTCATTCTGATAATGTGAACGGAAAAACTATAACTTTTCATATGTTTTATTGATTAAATATTAAACTATCTAAAATCTATTGTAATGGTATACTTAATTGGCATGCTAAAAGGTAGTAATTTACTATGCTATTGGACAATTATTTTACATGCTACTAAATAAAATACCGAAAGCGAACCGTTTAGCTTAATTTATTGAGTTCCTTTAATTGACCAGTTCTATTGCCAATAAAGTGGATTAAATGCAGATATATTAAAGATAACCTTCTTACTGCCTTATATTACTTAGAGCTAGATCTTCGAAACTTGTCATCTGTGTCTATTCTGCACTTGTTATGGAGACATATGTTCATCACTGTAATATTGATACCATATTCGTAGCTAATTTGGTTAATATTATCTAAACTGCACATTGGTATATTTGATTACACAAAACTAGCATTGAATTTCTAGTGTAATATGATACCATACTGCACAGTGGTAAAATTGATACATACTGCACAGTGGTAATAAATATACCAATACTGCACAGATGGTAATATTGATTACAAGACTCAAGTGGTAATATTTGCTATACCATACTGGCACCAGTGTAATATTGATATATCATACTGCACAGTGGTAATATATTGATACCATATAGCACATGGTAAGTATTGATACCATACTGCACAGTGGTTTAATATTGAAATACCATACTGCGGGAAAACGTCCACGCGTGTATAGTAAAATTGATGTTTTTTAATATTGCATACAACTCACAGGGTAATATTGATACACGACAAGGTAATGATGAATTACATACCCAAGTGGATATTGATACATACTGCACAGTGGTAATATTGATACCATACTGCACAGTGGTAATATTGATACCATACTGCACAGTGGTAATATTGATACCATACTGCACAGTGGTAATATTGATACCATACTGCACAGTGGTAATATTGATACCATACTGCACAGTGGTAATATTGATACCATACTGCACAGTGGTAATATTGATACCATACTGCACAGTGGTAATATTGATACCATACTGCACAGTGGTAATATTGATACCATATGCACAGTGGTAATATTGATACCATACTGCACAGTGGTAATATTGATACCATACTGCACAGTGGTAATATTGATACCATACTGCACAGTGGTAATATTGATACCATACCTGCACAGTGGTAATATTGATACCATACTGGCACAGTGGGTATATTGATACCATACTGCACAGTGGTAATATTGATACCATACTGCACAGTGGTAATATTGATACCATACTGCACAGTGGTTAATATTGATACCATACTGCACAGTGGTAATATTGACCATACTGCACAGTGGTAATATTGATACCATACTGCACAGTGGTAATATTGTACCATACTGCACAGTGGTAATATTGATACCATACTGCACAGTGGTAATATTGATACCATACTGCACAGTGGTAATATTGATACCAGTACTGCACAGTGGTAATATTGATACCATACTGCACAGTGGTAATATTGTACCATACTGCACAGTGGTAATATGATACCATACTGCCACGTGGTAATATTGATACATACTGCACAGTGGTAATATTGATACCATACTGCACAGTGGTAATATTGATACCATACTGCACAGTGGTAATATTGATACCATACTGACAGTGGTAATATTGATACCATACTGCACAGTGGTAATATTGATACCATACTGCACAGTGGGTAATATTGATACCATACTGCACAGTGGTAATATTGATACCATACTGCACAGTGGTAATATTGATACCATACTGCACGTGGTAATATTGATACCATACTGCACAGTGGTAATATTGATACCATACTGCACAGTGGTAATATTGATACCTACTGCACAGTGGTAATATTGATACCATACTGCACAGTGGTAATATTGATACCATACTGCACAGTGGTAATATTGATACCATACTGCACAGTGGTAATATTGATACCATACTGCACAGTGGTTATTATATTGATGTGATACCATACTGCACAGTGGTAATATTGATACCATACTGCACAGTGGTAATATTGATACCATACTGCACAGTGGTAATATTGATACCATACTGCACAGTTGTAGGGATATTGATACCATACTGCACAGTGGTAATACACACACACACCCAACACACTGTATATTACAATGGTAATACACTCTCACACACAACACACCGTATATTACAGTGAATATACACTCACACTCAACACTATACATTACAGTGATATTGTTTTATTTGTTAAAGAACATCTCTAACAAGGTTACTTATACAAAACATCAAACACTGGAAATTATAAGATTGTACAATAAAAGAAGAGATATAAAAAAAAAAACTAAACACGCACAATGACACACATACACAAGCACACATAGGTGAGGTTTCTGCCTGTCAACACACACGTATGAGAGACTAAATCTAAGATCTCAGGTGCTTAACAGAGCACCACGATACTCAAACATTAATTTAGGCGATTATCACAAGATCTTAACATACATAGGTATTTAGGATACAAAGAAGGAAACGGGATAATACTAAAAGTCACAATAAAAACATCCAATATAACAAAACAAAACTACGATGTGAAATTTTACATCTCAGCGGAACTAAGAAAAAATGATGCAAGTAGTTACATGTAATATAATATTACTGAAAAGCACACTAACACAGCATAAAATATAACAAAATAAGAACCAGTAGCTTATGCTAGGAAAATTTTTTTTTTTTTTTTTTTTTTTTTTTTTTTTTTTTTTTTTTTTTTTTTTTTTTTTTTTTTTTATAAACATTACACTTGAATCAAAATCATTAAAGACACCTATAACATATTTGAGTCATTGAAAATTTTCATCATAAAGTCCTTGAAATGATTTATGCATGATAAATGATAATATGCAATCGTAGTACAACACATTTCTAAATAATAACTTTTTAGTTCCTGAAACCCTCGGGGCAATAACCATATTGCCCATAGATATCAAAACTCAATTATACATCCTTAAAACAGCACTCCATGCTCACACCCAAGTCTAGGAAAATAGCCCGTTGTGTCCCCTTACCCATTTTGCAAATCCCATAAATCCCTTAATGTGAAATTTCGATAACCCTCACTAAAATCTCTCTCCCATCTCCTCCCATACACCCCTTTATTCCTACACTGTGTCCTATAAAAAGTTGCTGCCAACGCATTAATTCTTGCACGCACGTCCTCCTCCCTCATAGCCCACATCATGTATATATAATCCGTAATCATATACCCAATCGCTTCTCAACCCTTTTATTCACCCGTTATTATCTAAACTTAAACCCTCAAGACCTGCAACCCCCCTCCCCCCACTAACCTTAAAACCTTACCATCCAAACCCTTATAAGTTCAATACAATCGCAAAAATACATCGTATGATAAATAGTCGCCAATCCTCCACAATCCTTGCATTCCCCATCCTCTCGTATTCTCTTATAGAATAAAACCATTCCTGACGGCAATATTCCATGTAAAAATCTATACATAACTTCTCTGACTTTAGGTTTTAAACGCAATTTGTTTAAACGCCCCAAATATTACGCCATCATACATCGGATATACTCCTTCTACCGCCGCTACCACAGCCTTACCATCTGCCCTATCAAGATTTCTCAATTTAATATGTAAAGGATCCCTCACGTTTATAAATACCCGTAACATTGCCTCACCTATCATGAACTCCCTACCCCCCCACCACCGTCGCATATCCTGATGTATCCTATGAAGACCGTCTCCTTTCACCCCTCCCTCCCGCTTATAACTATGTTTTAAATACATACTTATTATCCTCTTTTCGACATCTATAAGACCCAGCCCTCCACGGCCAACGGGGAGTGTGACAACCGCTCTACTTAACCATTCGCTCCCTGTTCCCCAAATGAATCTAAAAACACTTTTTGTAGCCTTTTTAACTCACAACGAAGTATCGGAAATATTACCGTAACATGCCATAGTTTACTATATAATAGCACATTCGTTGTAATCACCCTTTGTTGCAAACTTAAATTAGCAGCTCTTAAACCATGAGGCGCTTCAGAACACTGTCAACGATACGCACGGAATTTATTTGCTGTGCTAACTTGAAATCATTTACATAAACGATCCCACATATCTTTATTGGTCCACCCTTTTCCACCTTTCAGCAACCATTCCGTCCTCACGTGACCCTTTTCCAAGATTTCATATACTTTGTTTTCCCCATGTTGATCGTCATGCCAGTAGCCTTTTCAAAAACTTTCACTAACGTTTCTACCCGAATCAAATCCATGTTTTCTCTCACCAAAATCGTCGTATCGTCGACATATCCAACAATGCCCGCTCCCCATCCCTTACATTACCCATCCCTTTGCTTCCAATAAAACCCTTATCCCTCTATAAAAGGGATCTTGAAAACAAGCAAAAAAAATTTGTTGAAAGGGGACAACCTTGACGCAAACCCCTTCCATCTGAATTCGATCTCCAACCTCCCATTCACCTGCACACGCAAGGTTGCCTCCTGATACATAATTTGGCCATGATATAATTTCCGCACAAACCCTGCCATCTCATGATCTTCCATAACGTCTCCCGTTCACACTATCAATGCCGCCTCCCAATCTATAGCCAATACCCCCCCCTTCTGATCTTACTCTTTCTTCAATAAAACTCCTCTAATCATACCGTGACCTTCATACATAGACCTGCCCGGCACCCCTATTGTCCTTGTCAATCACTCTGCCCAGGACTTTTTTTATTCTGTTAACCAAGATCCTTCCAAAAATTTTATAGTCACCACATAATAACGAGATTGCACGATAATCTTTAACCGTTAATGGCTCGCCTTTAGGAACTAGGACGACCACAGCCAACCTTTGTTGTTCCCCTAAAACCCATCCCGCTTCATTATATTGAATAAACGTACCAAAAACCCCTTTAAAACGTTCCAATTTTGAAGATAAAAGTCGCTGGGCAACCCATCAATTCCTGGCGCCTTACCCAATTGCGCCCCAGATAAAGCCTCCCAAGTCTCACACTCCGTTATCGGCCCTCCCAACATCAAACGATCATGCTCCTCCAGCTCACACTGCACAAACCTACCGATTGACTGCAATGCAATTTCACTTATTCCAACACTTTGCCTTTTCAATTTAACCATGCATCTATATACCCACTCATACCCTCCGTCGTCGTCAACTCCTGATTCACTCTATACCCCTGCATACTACCTGAACATTCAACCCCATTAACTCCATTGCTTTGCGACGTCTGTGTTGATTCCTCAACACACACGCCGACGGCCGATCTCCCCACAAAACCTCTTCGATTCCACCCTTAAGCCTTTCCCCATCAAACCTTTCGTTTTGTAAATTTCGTAGTTGCTCCTTAATTCTTTCAATTTCTATAACAGGATAATTAGCATTCGCTTGTACATAGCAGTCGCGCAACTGCCCCTCTAAATATCGTTGGAAACCGTATTGTAACTGACTATATCTCACTCCTTGACTAATATAATATTCCTTAATTCGCTTTTTGGCTATCGTTTCCCACCAATTAACCAAATCCACATCTCTAGGTGCTTCAACCACAAGGCGTTCCCACATATGCCTCTTCAATAACTTTACATTTAATTTCCAAAAAGATGGACCCCTTCTAGGCACACCCTCAATATCTACATCCATTACAACTCCTCTATGATCCGAAAAAACCACATTTATCACATTCACTCTCCGCACTGTAACCGCACTAGACACGTACATTCTATCCAATCTCGCCGCATAATCTCGTCTAATAAAAGTATGCTCCACCATGCCACCCCCCCCACACACATCCATTAAACCACACTCGTTCAATAATCTCCAGGAATCCCAAGCAACAACCTGCTCCTCGAGGCTCCACATCTTTTCGTCGTATTACACAATTCCAGTCGCCCCTATTATCGCTACATTTGGTAAACTACGTAGATAATATACTAATACATCTTGTACAAAATGAGTTTTAAGTCGTACATCTCCCTCGGCCGGCCCATATTACACATACAAAACTTATGTGTGCTCTACCCCATAAACCATCCACCCTAATCACTCTCCCCTCCCCCTTTCACTATGGCGTACTACAAACGGGCTATTTTCCTTTACCAGAATGGGACGCCCTCCTTTAACCTCGTCGCATATTCCATATACACATCATAACCATCCATTTCTAACTCATATCCAATTCTGTAATTGTGTTCTTGGATAAATACCACATCCACATCTAGACGCACCAAAAATTCATTAAACCACTTTCGCTTCCGCTCAGATCTCAAAACCGTTAATATTTATTGTCAAAACCTTAAAGTCAATTAATGGGGTTTTCCTTTCGTTCTAGGTATAGACTTTTCACTTAACATTTACACCACCTCTATCCCTCCCCCTTTTTTGGGAACCACCTTGATAAACCCTTGTTTCGTGGATTCTCTGTTCCCTGTCCTCTGTACATCCGCCCAAGACTTTTTTCCTGGCCTTTGGGCAGGAGTAAGCACGTCGTCTGAGTCTGATGGGGTCGCAGTTCGCTTTCGCGTCCTACCCTCCACCTGCATTGGGATTTCTTTAGTACTATCGTGATGCACCTCCACTTCTGCTACATTTACCGTCATACCATGCGACACACTAGACTCAATGCTTCATCCGTCGCCTCACCATGATGTTCAACCGATCCCAAAATTGCACCTGGATCCTCCACATGGTTGACGATCGACTCGTCTAACAAAACATCCAGTGCCTTCACTAAAGACGCCGCTACATCCTCTTCCCCCGTAGTGGGCAGAGTCTCTTCCAATACTTTATTTATGTCCAGTGACGGTGATTCTTCTCGCTGTTTTGCATCCTCCAAAGCATTCTCCTGCGCTTTTTCTACCTCTTCATCCAAGATGTCCGTTGTCGAGACGGGTGAGCATAAGACTGTTCTCGTCCCTCAACTTCCTCGACTTCTTCCGGTTGTTGCTGTTGCGATATTTGGAGATTCCACGACGCTTACCACACTGTGCCGCTATGTGGTCATACGACCCACACAGCCGACACGTACGACGTTGCCCCGCATATGTCACATATACTTGAGTTCGAAATGCTTGCAACATAATATAGGACGGTATGGGGTGGCGTAAGGTCATTTTGACTGAATATGTTCCTCCAAACTTCCAGCATAAGGTCCAGCGGCCCACCGACCTGCAGAGGCCATATGAACCGTACCATAATTACGTAGTTCATCTTTTATAACAAAATCAGTCGCTTCAAAAGGCACATTCTTGATTTTTACCCATGTGTAGTATCTTGATACATCATGAAGACGTACTGATACAGCTGAATTGACGGCTATAATGGTCTCTTGATACTATCCACCACTGCTTCGTAGACATTTGCTGACGTCATTTTAACGAAAATCCGTGTCGTCCCATTAAGTGCTACACCACATATCTCTTCATTTGCGATACCGTAGGTATCACGGATAATCGCCGGTAGTAACAAATCCATCGTGGCTCCCGTGACAGCCCCACGGGTCAACTCAACGCAAACAGTGTTGATGCGCCTGTTGCTATGCAGCGCCATGTTGGAAAATGAGCAGCACACGTCCTCACTACTCAATGACTGTTGACGAACTGGTGTAGCTCGCCTGAAACAGCAGAGGGGTGCAGAGCACAACCGCACTCTACCGTGGTCAGGCAGCGAATGATAGCTAAAATAGAGACTTTCGGCATTATATTATTATCTGTTAATATATGAAAAATACCATGGTATTATCACTATTATCGTTATTATCACTATTTTGTAATTATCACTATTATTTTATTATTATTGTTAGGTAGGATTTCTTGTGTATATAGAGTTTAAGTCTCGGAACAATCCGGTGAATTGTTCAGTTGTTTATGTCCGGCTGGCTGACGTGGCTCAGCTGATCCAACTTGACGACGCGTCAACAGACTGGCAAGTAGTCAGTCTGCTCCCAGCTCTAGCCCTGACAACTGATCGTATATTGGTTCTTACGGTGTACAGTTTGAATGGTTTTGAGAATTGGACTCTAGAGCTGACTCAGTTTGTTCCTAATTGCTCTGAAAGATTCTTTTGATATTTATATTCTTGGTCAGTTCAGTAATCCATAGAGATACTTTACGGCCAGATTCAAAGGTCTTGTTAAATCTTGTACCTTTTGTATTTTGAGTCTACAGTCTTGTTAAGACAAAGACGTAAATGTTATTGAAGACTTAATTACAGGAAGAATAATTAAACTTCCTTATTAATGTGACATTTCCATGATTTTGAACTAAATGTATATGGTAAATTTATTGTACGAAGTATTAAGTTACATTAACTACAAAGAGAAGATAAAGTATTGTATTTAAATACTTTAATAAATTTGAATATTATTCTATGGAGCTTCCCAGTTGAAATTATTTCCCCTAGACTCTAAAATACCTTTAAATAACTCGGATCCAAAAAATCTTGTTGCATAAGAAATAAATGGTAACAGGCCACATTCTGAAGTTCTTTAAAAAATTTCTTATTCGCAACAGTATGTATATATATTATATCTCCGCCAGCTAGTTTTCTGTTCCAGCGACTCAGCGTTGCTGTTCAGAGGGGTAATGCCTGCTATATTTTGGGCACGCGCCCCAGTTCTGAAGAGCTGGATGAGATTTTTGCGTTATAATTAGTGATAAACATGTAACAATATGTACTAGACATGTATCTCTCACATCTCGTGTACTGTATGTCATCTTTATATCAACAATGTATCTCTTAAAGTTTTTGTACCATATTATGTAATAATAATAATACTATATACATTTTGGAGCAACTTAAGCTCCAAGAAGTCCCAAGTCTTGGAATGGACACTTGTGTGCTTCCAGCATGTGATACTCTTGGCCTCCTGCTATTCTGTGGCGGGTTGTACATCATTGCAATCACCACCTTGAGACCCCCAGACCGAAGTGTTCCTACTGTATATATATATATATTTATATATATATATATATATATATTATATATATATATATATATATATATATATATATATATATAATATGTATGTATATAAATACTTGCATTCATAGGGAAAGGTTGAACTCTTAAAACTTGATCCAATGACCGTGAGAGAAGCTCCAAGTCTGCCTACATGCCTTTATGCAAGCAAAGGGCTCTTGATCTAAGGAATTGGAGTTACCCCCTTCCTTGGATCAAACCTGACTGTCACCCCTTCCTCAGGTGCAGCGTGAACCTTGACTTGTTTAACACTAGCCGATGGAAGAAAGTTTATCATCGACGTAAACAAAGGGTTTATGCTACATTGGTCTGTTTATAGGTATGAGACATGAGCTTTAAACGTTGCAGCGAGGAGGCTGTAAGCAGTGGAGATGGTGCGTTCAAGGCCAGTGTATAGCGATTACAAGAAAGCAAGGAATTATCGAAAGTATTATTAAGAGAGCTGAGGAGGGGCTGTTGAGGTATTATGGGCATTTAGAGAGGATGGAACAAAACAGAATGACTAAGATGGAGGGAAGAGAGGGTAGGGACTGTCCCAGGAAAGGTTGGAGGAGGGGCCAGAGGAGGTTTTCAGTGCTAGGGGCTTGTATATCTAACAGACTTATACCACCACCACCACTGCAACCACATCCACCACCACAACCACCACCACCAACACATCCACCACAACCCCCACCAACAACAAAAACAACACCAGCACCACAACCATCACCACCAACAACACCACCACCACCAACAACAACAACAACATCACCAGCTGCCTCAGCTGCAAAAATATTGATCAGCCATATCCTGCTATTAAAATTTCGATAGAAAATCCGCCACTTTTATATTTCTGTACTTCAGTTGTGGTGGTGGTGGTGGTGGTGTTGTTGGTGGTGGTGGTGGTGTTGGTGGTGGTGGTGGTGGTGATGGTGGTGGTGGCGGTGGTGGTGTTGGTGGTGGTGGTGGTGTTGGTGATGGTGGTGGTGGTGATGGTGGTGGTTTTGGTAGTGTTGGTGTTGGTGTTGGTGGTGGTGGTGGTGATGGTGATGGTGGTGGTGATGGTGGTGGCGGTGGTGGTTTTGGTAGTGTTGGTGTTGGTGGTGGTGGCGTTGGTGGTGGTGGTGGTGGTGATGTTGGTGGTGGTGGAGGTGGTGGTGGTGGTGGTAGTGGTGGTGATGGCGGTGGTGGTGGTGGTGGTGGTGGTAGTTGTGGTGGTGCATGTTGGTGGTGATCCCGTGATCCCTGGAGCCCTGGCTGGCTCGTGTTATGGTATTACTGTGTCCTAGCACTCTGCTCTCTGGTTGATTGATGTGTGGGTGTGTGTGTGTGTGTGTGTGTGTGTGTGTGTGTGTACTCGCCTAATTGTACTCACCTAATTGTGGTTGCAGGAGTCGAGACTCAGCTCCTGGCCCTGCCTCTTCACTGAGTGCTACTAAGTCCTCTCTCTCCCTGCTCCATGAGCTTTATCATACCTCATCTTAAAGCTATGTATGGTTCCTGCCTCCACTACCTCACTTGCTAGGCTATTCCACTTCCTGACTACTCTATGACTGAAGAAATATTTCCTAATATCCCTTTGACACATCTGGGTCTTCACCTTCCAATTGTGACCCCTTGTTTCTGTGTCCCCTCTCTGGAACATCCTGTCTCTGTCCACCTTGTCTATTCCACGCAGTATTTTGTATGTCGTTATCATGTCTCCCCTGACCCTCCTGTCCTCCAGTGTCGTCAGGCCGAATCCCTTAAAAACATTCATCATAGGACATTCCCACTTAGCTCTGGAACTAACCTTGTCGCAAACCTTTGCACTTCTCAATTTTCTTGGCGTGCTTGATCAAGTGTGGGTTTCCAACAGTATCTGTGTACTCTTCCATTATGGCCTGACGTAAAACGTGTGTACAGTGTCTTTAACGATTCCTTACAAGGTACGGAACTCTTTTCACATTTTGCCAAGCGCCCATAAGCTGCAGGCAGTAACTGGGCTGATGTGTGCTTCAGGAGACGTGCTCCGGTGTTATACTCACCCCAAGATCTTTCTCCTGGAGCGAGGTTGGCAGTCTTTGACCACCTAGCCTATACCCCGTCTGCGGTCCTTCTTTGCCTTTTCCTCCCTCATCTCATTGACGTATTTGGCGGAGTTAAATTTCGAGAAGCGAGTTGAGCTGAGAACCAGTGTCACATCCTGTCCAGTCTCTTTGAAGTCCGCCTCTTCAAGGGGAGGCTCCTTGGCGTGGTGAAGAGGCTCTTGGTCTGAGGAATTAGCCCTGTCGTCTTCTTCCTCTCAGACCGAACCTAATTACCCCCATTCTTCCTCCCCTCCCCTATCCCATCCTCCCATCCTCAGCCCTTTTTCCATTCCCTCCTCCTCCTCCTCACACGCCCTCCCTTTTGCCCTTCCTCTTTTTAGGCCTTCGTGATTTCTCTCCCACGGCGCGCTAGTTCCCTATAGGGTAAAGGAACACCGACGGATGTTGTCCATCCCATTCCGTTTGATGTTTCTTGGCGGTGGCGTAGTTTGCCGTGGAATCTGATTGGCCAAGGGTATGTCCCGATCCCTCTCTCCGGGATCCGGAGTAGCTTGGGTTCTTTTGGGCACGGGGGTATCTCTGGAACCACCTTTCGATTCGGGGGTGGTGGCAGAAGTAGGTATGCTTTGGTGGCGATGTCGACCGCCCTCCTCTTTGTCCACCGAGGTAGCTCGGCAGATTGAGGTTGCTATCCCAGATTGCTGGTTTACCTGCATGAGGGAAGGTATGGCACACGGGTTCCATGCTGCATCTGCCTCTACTTAGCGTGTCGAGTCCCTTCTTTGGGGGCGCGGAAGGGAGATTTCTTTCTGCCCCTTTTCATTCCTCCTACGGAACTTTCCCTCCCCGGTCCCCCACCCTTTTTTTTTCTTTTTTTATTTTTATTTTCTTTTCTTCTTTCTTTTTTTCTTAAAACAAAAAAAAGAATAACCTAACCATGGCAGTGCCCTAAGTCCATGAACCTGGTACACCCCCGGGCCCCTTCTTGATAACCGCACCCCGTTCCCCCCCTTGACCCCGCCTCGTCTTTGGACCACTCCTCATACATTACCCCTCATGCTCTGTACCTATTGCCGTGCTGTTCCTCACCACCGCTTCAGGTACTGAGGCCTCGACTGACTCGCTTTTCGATTTATCAGACCTTCGCTCTCCTCTGACTATGCTTCCGGCCTCTCCCTCACGGTGCGGCAATTTTCAAATCGCCGAGACGCCTTCCACGTCGGACCATACTCGGTCCCACGCCTAAAACGTCAACGACAATTAACCTGCTGATGGATACTTCTCTCACCTTCACCTTCCTCGTCTTCTCAGAAACGATCGACACTTCCTTCACACCTTTCCACGCTCAGTTTTTCAGACTGAACATGGACTAAATTCTTCCACTTACGACCACTTCCTCTACTGCCTATCTTTCTGACCATAGTATTGGCAAGGCACTCCTACGCCATGTTGGTAAAGATATATTCTTTTCAAGCTCATAAGACGGTACGCGCATCATTACCGTAAAGAATGCTAACCCAGGCTCGTGAGCTCTCTCGTCTTTCCCATATAGATAACTGTTTCCTGTCGCCCTTGAAAAAACATCATTCCCTCAATTCTGTAGTGGGTACCGTTATCTGCCCCATAAACCATAGTATCAACAAATTTCCAGACATGTGGCACCCGACATTCAGAAAGCTGGAACTCCAAGATCTCCCAATCCTCAGGTAGACACTTACTTCATCCCTGCCACTTGGGCGGAGACGATACCTCTAGCAATGGGCACTTTTAACTTTTGACAGCCAGAACTCTCCATCCTCCGTTTAATATAGCAGAACATCGTTACAATTTCCGAAAGGAGATCCCTACACCACAACAGTGTAGAATTGCTGCGATTTTGGCCTCCAGCGAATATCGCAGATCTATCGCCGAATGCCCAGTCTTGTGTGTGCCCGATGGACCATTCTAATACTCTTGGCAATCGATCTCCCCCTCTTGCCTTAACCAGTCATGAGCTCACCCTTCGTACTCTCGCGCCGTTGTCAGGTCTAATTAAACGATGCGGGAAATCCGTTACCAGTTCAAAGAGACAAGAAGGTCCTCCCTTATGCCATAGGCAGTTTCTCATCTCCCCGCCTCCAAGGAACTCCCACGTGTTTCTCTTATTCCCGTGTTTCAAAAACTCCCCCACTTCTGGTATCCCATCTTCTACAAAACACCCCCTCTGTGGGTTACCTTCTCCCATAATCACTCCTGTATCTAATCCTTTTGCTGTCCTCGCTCAGACGTCCCTACTTAAACACCTCAATCTAATCTCGCTTCTTCGAGTTCTCTCTTAAAAGCCTCAGTATCGACGAGACCTCGTACGACATCCTCTTCCCAAACGTCCCCTCTACTTCCAAAAGTCAAAAAAAAAGGTCCGGTAACACCTCCTACCCATCTTCCACCTCCTCATTTTACCCTCCTGTCTCTGCCCCTAGTTCTTCCACTCTCACTGGCCCAGTTACAATGCATATTCATCCCTCCTCCTCGTAATGTTCCTTCCTCACCCTGTTCCCTCCCAAGTTTCTTCCTCTTCTCCACCTCCCAGGTTCGCTGTCTCTTCTGTCTCCCTGCCACCCTTCTACAGTTTTTCCCTCCCACCCTTTCGCCCCCCCTACCTTGAGTACAGTCCAATACAGTTTCCAATCTTTACTCATCCTCCCCCCCACCATTCCAAATATTGTCTCCCATACGACATCCACTGAATACCGAAACACTTGAAGCAATCTCTGAATATATTGCAGAGACCAAACCCGTCAAGGACACATGATTCCACCTTCTCCGCTCTTTCTCTCTCTCTGCTCCATCTGCGCAACTCCTTTCTTCACAGCGCACCATTTTGTTGTTTTTTCCGTCCCTAGTCGCTGCTTGACATTTTCCATGCCTTCCAGCATGTGGACTTTTCTAACCCTTCTAGTCCGTAGGAACCCTTACCTGCGGATTTCAAGTTATCTATCTCATTGCCTAATCATGCCTTTTTACAGTGGAGATATACGCGGGCCTCAGGGGTAACGGGGTGAAGGCGTCCAAGTTACTCTCCCAGTTTGCCCCTGTTGGTGTTTGCTTACAGGAACCAAAATTACAGACACTCTGCTGTATTTCTCCATCTCAGGCTATAATTTATTGTATTCTTCAGATCCTTTTCCTGATGGACCTTTAATGAAAGTTGCCCTTCTTCTCCGCCACTGATTTCGTACATCAGCTATTTATATTCATACTATCGCTGCATTACACCAGCAGCCCGTATCCACTTACATAGGTGTATTCGCGCTGATCTTAATATCTCTCTCCTTCCTCGGGCATTATCTATTCGGATTTTTGCCTTCCTTGTTTCGTCATTACCGCCACCGATTCTGTTACTTGTGATTTTAAAATGCCACCATTTCCTCTGGGGAGGGTCTCACTGGTGATTCCCGGGAATTCAGTTAGGAGCTTTTCTGCCACCCACCCCCTCCATGTTTAAATACAGGTACTCACACCCATTTTTGATACTCGGACTCATACTTCTCTCTTGCATCGATCTCTCATGTTTGCTCTTCCTCCGCCTCATTAGACTTTACTTGGTCTGTTCTCCGCGGACTTACATGACTGATCATTTCCCAATCATTCTTTCTTCCCCATCATATTCGCCACCTTCTTCGACTCCCCACGCAGGCAATTTAATCGGCAAAATGGAACCTTTACTCACACCTGACTGATTTTAAAGAGGTTCCTTTTTCGTCCCCTCCCTCGATGAGCTTTTACACCTCTTCTCGTCCCTCCGTTTTCACACCGCAGCTTCTCATTCTATACCCCAGACCTACGGCAGGCATTCTCAGAAATGCGTGCCTTGGTGGTCCTCCTGCTTGTGCTCGGCAGTACGTTTGAAACGCGCTGCATGGGAAGGTACCGTACAATAGAACCACAGAGCGAACTCCTTTATTTTAAACGAGAAAGCGTTGCGATCGCTCGCCGTGTCCAATCCGTGACGCTAAAAACGCACTTGCTGGCGAGATAGAAGTCCTCCACCATCACCTCTTGCTTCCTCTATGAGTGCAGTCTGGAAAAAAGTACGAAAACTGAGTGGTAATATTCTCCAGACTCCCGCTCCTGTTCGTGCGAGGCCTGGGATGATTATAGCAAACACCACCTAGATGATTGCCCAATAGAAATTGGCATCATCTGGTCCGTATTTTCTCAGGGCCTACCATCTATGCCCCTCATTTCTTTCCTCAAAGTCTGCCAGAGAGTTAGCACCCTTGACTTTTCTTCTCTCAGAGAAAAACAGTATAATGTGCCTTTTACACATCAAGAACTGGAGGCAACAACACTCTCAGCTTGTTCCGATCATCGGCAGTCTGGGCCCGACGAGCATTCATATTCGTATGCTACATACATTTACATCAGACAGCCCATGTGCAGTCCTATTACGCCTTTACAATCTTATTTGGTCACAAGGAGTTCTTTCCAACAGCTGGGAAATCGCCATTGTTCTCTCTCACTTATCCGCAAACCAGGCACTACTGGACTCATGAAACCCTCCCACTATCGACCATTGGCACTTACCATGCAGTTGCAAGTAAATGGAACGTCTAGTAAATATAGACGTTTAGTGTGTATTTAGAGACACACACTGTCCTTCACCACTCGTCAATATGGCTTCGTAAGGGAACGTTCTATCCATAGACCCCTTACTGCGTCTTGGATACGTATTTTACGAATGCCTTTGCGAATAACCACTCAGTATTGCCATATTTTTGACCTTGATAAGGCAATATGACACAACTCTGAGGTATTATATTTTAGCCCAGAGTCCACTCCTTAGGCCACTTCGAGGCAATCTACCTCCTTCCTTAAGAACTTTAACTGACAGGCATTTCCGTGTTCAGGGTTAATAATGTGCTCTCCCCCGGCTTGACCAGCTGAAGGTGTCCCTAATGGCAGGGGGGGGGCAGGGGGGGATGGTTGGTTCTGAGCACAACACTTTTTCCTCCTTGCTATTAATGATTTGGCCTCTAGTCATCCATCAAATATTTGGTCATCACTCTATGTTTGATGACTTCCGCGTATGCCTGTGCAGGGCCTGACTTACGTCCTTACAGTTTCTCTCCAACATCAGTCGACCGTGTGTCCAATTGGGCCACCCACACATGGTTTAAATTTTCCAGCACTAAAACCCACCAAATCACTTTCACTAGACCCTGTCATCTCTGATCATCCTTTGTACCTCTAGGGCTCTGTATCCCTGAACGGATACAGTCAATTTCTGGCCCCTTTGATCGTAGGTTAGGGGGAAACCTCACTTTTACCCCTCTGAAGGCAACTTGTCACCCCGGCGAACCTTCTTAAAACCCTTGCTTCTTTCGGGGGGAGCTGTCGGAACCCCCTTACCACATTCCCCCCCTTATTTTATCAAAACTTTTAGGTGACCAATCTATTCAGCGGCATCTCCTGCTACCTCTCTACCCTTTAACCCCCCTTCTCACCAAGGTTTTATTTTATGCCTTGGTGTTTTTCCCCCTTTTTCCCCTCGAAAGCCTCTAGCAGAAGCAAAAACTTTCCCACCCTTTTCCATCGCCGGATGCCCTTCCCGCGCACTATACCTCTCATGTCCCCGCAACCTTCCTTTTTAAGAAGGTCACGATATTAGAGACTTTCTTATTTTTTCGCCGCCCCTTTTCCCGTCCCTTCCCTTTTCGCCTTCATTCGCCTTGTCTTCTCTTCAACTACCACCTTCTAGTAATGTAGAATCTCACTTTTCCCTCCCCCCCCGGGAAATTCCAGCTTTTCGAGTCTGTTCTTTCTCCCCCCTTCTCGAAAGCCCAACTGTCTAGGGTCGCTCCCGCTCTCTTTTCTTGACCACTTTCACTCTCATTCTCATCCCATTGCTGTGTACACAGATGGCTCAAAGTTTTCTGAGGGCGAAATTTTCGCAGCAGTGTTTCCGGACGCGTCGACAAGGCATTTACTATCTTCAGCTAGTATTTTTCTGCTAATTATATCCATCCTACAGACTTATCCGATTGCACTATGCCTTGCTCATTTGGTTGTCTCAGACCCCCTTATCTTTCGGGCTATAAAAAAATTTGATACACCCCCCCCCTTTCCTCCTAAAAACTTGGCTACCCGCATTTTTACTAAGCAAAAATATTGTTTTTGTTGGTCCCTGGTCATTTGACCTACAGGGCAATGAACAGCAGACACTGCGCGGGTCAGCAGTACAGACCACCAGTTTTTTAAAAGGGTATCCAGTACACTATTTTGCTGTAAAAATCTTCCCACCTTCACACCCGTTGGAAACAACTTTGGCACAAGCTCGCAAAAACTCATCTATTAAACCGAGAAAATGGTTCGCCGTCTTCTTACACCATGCGGGGTGGGAGACTACCCCCCCGCTTCGCATTGGCCTACCTCTTACTCATGGATACTCATGGGGGGGTCTTGCTCCTCTCGGAGAATTGCCAACTCCATTACGTCGCCCATTTTTTGACGCCCCTTTACAACAGCACGCAAAATTTTCCCTGGGGCGTCGCTTCGCCCCCTGCTCTCCTTTACCTTCCCTTTTTCCGCTGATGGACCCCCTTTCACCGACTCTCTCATTGACTTTTTGACAACGCGACTTACTTTCACAAATTCGATACTTTCAGCCCTTTCTACTTGTATCCTTGCTACCCTCACCCCCGTACTACCCCCCGGCCCCCGTGTTTCTGTAACCGCTGATCAGCCCCCCCCCCCTTCTCCCACCAATTCCCTTGCTTCCTCCCTACCCGGGGCACGCTGATACCCTTGTGGCTTGCGCTTTTTTTTGTTAAAATAAAAATTTTGAAGTCCCCCCGACTCATCTGTTTTAATTATCCTCAAAACTTCACATCATCGCAAACAGGACATTTCTGAGTCTAACCTTCCTTTAAATTTCATTCACATATACCAAAAATACACTAGTCCTGGGCCCCGACCCGGGGGGCCCCCCCGCTATCACAGTTGCCCACTGTGATACCCATCACTACCTAATCGTTCCTTCGCTGTCGGGTTTTCTCTATCCATTGCAGTGCCTTTCCTGTTAAAACGCGCCGATCCTCTAGCTTCGCACAATCCTTGTGAGGAACCTGTCAAAGGGATTCTTGCAGTCCAAAAAAAAATCAAACAACCCCACCCCCTCTCTCGGCCCTTTTTTCTTTACTTTACTAAAACTCCCCAAAAATTTGTGACACAAGGGTTTGCCTTCCCAAAAACCATGCTGTTTGGCGTTTTTTTACCTTTTTCCTCCATGCTCCCACCCCTCTCCTCCGAAACTTTTTCCCCAAAATTTGCATACTAACACTCATTGACACAGGGCATATTTAGTCCCCTTTCTGTCTCCTTTTTAAAAAAGGGGCTACATTTTCCGTCCCTTCCATGCCTCAGGAGTTCCCAGTTTTAAGGATTGTTGAAAACTGGGTTAGGGCACAACAACATTTTCGCTCCCCTCTAAGGACCCACGAGGAAGTCTGTGGTGTTTTTGGGTGTTTTCATTTTTAAAAACTTTTACAGAAAGTCCCGTATTGTTGTTTCGCTGTTGTTCTCTAATCCGTCTCACCCTACCCCTTCCCTCCACTGTTGTTCTCTAAACTATTCACCATTACGTCCTTCCCCTGTTTTCCTCGGCTACTAGTCTAAACCCCTGCCCTTTAAAATTGTATTAATCCTGACGCACCATAGACGCTTTAGGACTCGGTTTTAACGCCCCTCCCCAAATTTTTTTCCCAAGTTGACCACCCTCGCTTTACGCTCTGGGAGTGTCACATACCACAAAAAAATAACTTTAGGACATCGTGACTGAGTTTAATATCAGTTTTTAAGATTTTAAGTAGCAGATGGGGGGGAACAAGCTGAACAGCCTTCCATACCCTCGGTAGTCCTAGGGTTTTTAAACTCAATTTTAACAGAGATAACGCGTCCTCAAGACTGTGACGTCACCTGGGGTATGACAGAACCTACTCCCTCAAACTGTCACCTGGGGTAGACGAACACATCACCAAAACACCCGTCACCTGGTGAAAACAGGAACACACCACCTAAACAGTCACCTGGGGGTAGACAGGAAAAACCACTCACCCCAAACCGTCCCTGGTATGACAGGAAAACTACCACCAAAAAACTGTCACCTGGTGTATGACAGGAACAAATAACACCCCAAACACTTCACCTGGGGTAGACAGGGGAAAACACCACCTAAAAAACGTCACCTGGTGATGACAGGAACACTACTCACCTAAAACCTGTCACCCTTTATACAGGGAAAACTACTCACCTCAAAAACTGTCACCTGGTAAAAACAGAACAAAAACTCACCTCAAACACGTCACCTGGGGGTATGAAGAACAACTAAACCCCTCAAACACTGTCACCTGTGTATGACGGAAACTACCACCTAAAAAACTTTAACACCTGTTATGATACCAAAAATCATATATAAAAATATATATAATATATTTATATAATAAAATATAATATATTATATATTATATATATTATTTTATTTTTAAAATTTATACGGATTGGCACTAAGCCCCAGAGGAGGGCAATTTTTTAAACAACTTTAAAAGCACCTAAAATGTACTTTTAAACGACTTTAAAATCACAGTTGAAGGTCATAGTTGAAGGTCACAGTTGAAGGTCACAGTTGGCGGGTCTCCGTGACAAACTAACGTCAACACTGCTGGGTGCCTGAGATGACATCAGTGTCAACCTAACTTAGACAACCTTACAACAACAACCAACAACCAAATTTTGGGTGGTGATGATAACCAGTGTTTATAGGTCAAGTTAAACTATTAATTAGGTCATTATAGCGTCGTAACGAGCGCCCCGTGTCGCCAAGTCTACACAATAATCATTTAAGTAAATTATGGTGGAGTGAGGCGAGTTTTATGACTGGCGATGCTTGGTGAGGTGGTGCCTGGCTCTGGCAATACTGGCGATGCTTGGTGAGGTGGTGCCTGGCTCTGGCAATACTGGCGATGCTTGGTGAGGTGGTGCCTGCTCTGGCAATACTGGCGATGCTTGGTGAGGTGGTGCCTGGCTCTGGCAATACTGGCGATGCTTGGTGAGGTGGTGCCTGGCTCTGGCAATACTGGCGATGCTTGGTGAGGTGGTGCCTGGCTCTGGCAATACTGGTGATGCTTGGTGAGGTGGTGCCTGGCTCTGGCAATACTGGTGATGCTTGGTGAGGTGGTGCCTGGCTCTGGCAATACTGGTGATGCTTGGTGAGGTGGTGCCTGGCTCTGGCAATAGTGGTGATGCTTGGTGAGGTGGTGCCTGGCTCTGGCAATTCTGGTGATGCTTGGTGAGGTGGTTCCTGGCTCTGGCAATACTGGTGATGCTTGGTGAGGTGGTGCCTGGCTCTGGCAATACTGGTGATGCTTGGTGAGGTGGTGCCTGGCTCTGGCAATACTGGCGATGCTTGGTGAGGTGGTGCCTGGCTCTGGCAATACTGGCGATGCTTGGTGAGGTGGTGCCTGGCTCTGGCAATACTGGCGATGCTTGGTGAGGTGGTGCCTGGCTCTGGCAATACTGGTGATGCTTGGTGAGGTGGTGCCTGGCTCTGGCAATACTGGTGATGCTTGGTTACCTGGAGGTTACCTGGAGGTTATTCCGGGGATCAACGCCCCCGCGGCCCGGTCCACGACCAGGCCTCCCGATGGATCAGGGCCTGATCAACTAGGCTGTTACTGCTGGCCGCACGCAGTCCGACGTACGAGCCACAGCCCGGCTGATCCGGCACCGACTTTAGGTATCTGTCCAGCTCTCTCTTGAAGGCAGGCAGGGGTTTATTGGCAATTCCCCTAATGCTTGATGGGAGGCTGTTGAACAGTTTTGGGCCCCGGACACTTATGGTGTTTTCTCTTAGTGTACCAATGGCCGCCCCTACTTTTTATTGCGGCATTTTGCATCGCCTGCCCAGTCTTTTACTTTCGTAGGGAGTGATTTCTGTGTGCAGATTTGGGACCATTCCTTCCAAGATTTTCCAAGTGTAGATTATGATATATCTCTCCCTCCTGCGTTCCAACGAGTACAAGTCAAGTGCTTCCAAGCGTTCCCAGTAGTTAAGGTGCTTGACAGAACTTATACGTGCAGTAAAGGATCTCTGTACACTCTCTAGATCTGCGATTTCGCCTGCTTTGTATGGAGATGTTAATGTACAGCAGTATTCCAGCCTAGAGAGAACAAGTGATTTGAAAAGTATCATAATGGGCTTGGCATCTCTCGTTTTGAAAGTTCTCATTATCCATCCTATCATTTTCTTTGCACGTGCGATCGTGGCACTGTTGTGATCCTTGAAAGTGAGATCCTCAGACATTACTACTCCCAGGTCCCTTACATTATTTTTCCTCTCTATTGTATGGCAGGAGTCAGTAGTATACTCTGTTCTAGTTATTATCTCCTCCAGTTTTCCATAACGGAGTAGTTGGAATTTGTCCTCATTGAACATCATATTGTTTACCGTTGCCCACTGGAAAACTTTGTTTATATCTTCTTGGAGGTTAACCGCGTCCTCAGCAGATGACAGCCTCATGCAGATCCTAGTATCATCCGCAAAGGATGATACGGTGCTGTGGTGTATATCTCTGTTTATGTCTGATATGAGGATAAGGAATAAGATGGGGGCGAGTACTGTGCCTTGTGGAACAGAGCTCTTCACTATGGCAGCCTCCGATTTAACTCTGTTGACCACTACTCTTTGTGTTCGATTTGTTAGGAAGTTGAAGATCCATCTCCCCACTTTCCCAGTTATTCCTTTAGCACGTATTGGTGAGGTGGTGCCTGGCTCTGGCAATACTGGTGATGCTTGGTGAGGTGGTGCCTGGCTCTGGCAATATTGGTGATGCTTGGTGAGGTGGTTCCTGGCTCTGACAATACTGGTGATGCTTGCTGAGGTGGTGCCTGGCTCTGGCAATACTGGTGATGCTTGGTGAGGTGGTGCCTGGCTCTGGCAATACTGGTGATGCTTGGTGAGGTGGTGCCTGGCTCTGGCAATACTGGTGATGCTTGGTGAGGTGGTTCCTGGCTCTGGCAATACTGGTGGTGCTTGGTGAGGTGGTGCCTGGCTCTGGCAATACTGGTGATGCTTGGTGAGGTGGTGCCTGGCTCTGGCAATACTGGTGATGCTTGGTGAGGTGGTGCCTGGCTCTGGCAATACTGGCGATGCTTGGTGAGGTGGTGCCTGGCTCTGGCAATACTGGTGATGCTTGGTGAGGTGGTGCCTGGCTCTGGCAATACTGGCGATGCTTGATGAGGTGGTTCCTGGCTCTGGCAATACTGGTGATGCTTGGTGAGGTGATGCCTGGTTCTGGCAATACTGGTGATGCTTGGTGAGGTGGTGCCTGGCTCTGGCAATACTGGTGATGCTTGGTGAGGTGGTGCCTGGCTCTGGCAATACAGGTGATGCTTGGTGAGGTGGTTCCTGGCTCTGGCAATACTGGTGATGCTTGGTGAGGTGATGCCTGGTTCTGGCAATACTGGTGATGCTTGGTGAGGTGGTTCCTGGCTCTGGCAATACTGGTGATGCTTGGTGAGGTGGTGCCTGGCTCTGGCAATACTGGTGATGCTTAGTGGTGGTGGTGCCTGGCTCTGGCAATACTGGTGATGCTTGGTGAGGTGGTGCCTGGCTCTGGCAATACTGGTGATGCTTGGTGAGGTGGTGCCTGGCTCTGGCAATACTGGTGATGCTTGGTGAGGTGGTGCCTGGCTCTGGCAATACTGGTGATGCTTGGTGAGGTGGTGCCTGGTCTGGCAATACTGGTGATGCTTGGTGAGGTGGTGCCTGGCTCTGGCAATACTGGTGATGCTTGGTGAGGTGGTTCCTGGCTCTGGCAATACTGGTGATGCTTGGTGAGGTGATGCCTGGTTCTGGCAATACTGGTGATGCTTGGTGAGGTGGTTCCTGGCTCTGGCAATACTGGTGATGCTTGGTGAGGTGGTGCCTGGCTCTGGCAATACTGGTGATGCTTAGTGGTGGTGGTGCCTGGCTCTGGCAATACTGGTGATGCTTAGTGGTGATGGTGCCTGGCTCTGGCAATACTGGTGATGCTTGGTGGTGGTGGTGGTGCCTGGTTCGGGCAATACTGGTGATGCTTGGTGAGGTGGTGCCTGGCTCTGGTAATACTAGTGATGCTTAGTGGTGGTGGTGCCTGGCTCTGGCAATACTGGTGATGCTTGGTGAGGTGGTGCCTGGTTCTGGCAATACTGGTGATGCTTGGTGGTGGTGGTGCCTGGCTCTGGCAATACTGGTGATGCTTGGTGGTGGTGGTGCCTGGCTCTGGCAATATTGATGATGCTTGGTGTGGTGGTGCCTGGCTCTGGCAATATTGATGATGTTTGGTGAGGTGGTGCCTGGCTCTGGCAACACTATATGTTTCTTTATGAGTGTCTACATGTGCGTCTACATGTGTTTCTGTGTGTCTGTGTCTAATGTGTGTTTGTGTCTACGTGTGAGTGTATGAGAGAGCTCCATACACTACCACAGTCATTATAAGGTATACACGAGGTCAGTATACAGCTGGTTGTATACTGTCACCTCCACTGTTACCTCCACTGTCACCTTCCCTGTAACCTCCCCTGTCACCTCCCCTGTCACCTTTCCTGTCACCTCCCCTGTCACCTCTTTTGTCACCTCCCCTGCCACCTCATCTCTCAGGTTCTGATAGGACGATATCTAATCGTCACTAGTCACGAGACCTGTTCTGATGAGACAGAACCCGTGTAGCCATCTGGCACAGTGCAGTAACATGCTACCACCGTGGCTGCTCAGTGCCAACTGACCAGGTCGATAGGTGGCAACCCCAGTCCGTGACGTCACTGGGCGGGGCACGAAGTGCTGAACCAATCAGCGGCGTCGTTACAGATGCCTTAGGTGAAGACGTCATGGACGGAGGCTCTGGACCAATCAGCTGCCTTGTTATAAATCTTTTCGCGAAATGACGTCAGATGTGAACCTCTCACAGAGCCTCTCTTCAACAGACTACAGAATCTCCTGTCTGTGTTGTGTTACTGTCTTGTGTTGTGTTACTGTTTTGTGTTGTGTTACTGTGTTGTGTTACTGTCTTGTGTTGTGTTATTGTTTTGCGTTGTGTTACTGTGTTGTGTTACTGTCTTGTGTTGTGTTACTGTCTTGTGTTACTGTCTTGTGTTGTGTTATTGTTTTGCGTTGTGTTACTGTGTTGTGTTACTGTCTTGTGTTGTGTTACTGTTTTGTGTTACTGACAGTACTCACTCACGTCATCAAGACACAGTACTCACGTCATCATGACACAGTACTCACGTCATCAAGACACAGTACTCACGTCATCAAGACAGAGTACTCACGTCATCATGACACAGTACTCACGTCATCAAGACACAGTACTCACGTCATCAAGACACAGTACTCACGTCATCATGACACAGTACTCACGTCATCAACACAGTACTCACGTCATCAACACACAGTACTCACGTCATCAACACACAGTACTCACGTCATCAACACACAGTACTCACGTCATCAAGACACAGTACTCACGTCATCAAGACACAGTACTCACGTCATCAAGACACAGTACTCACGTCATCAAGACACAGTACTCACGTCATCAAGACACAGTACTCACGTCATCAAGACACAGTACTCACGTCATCAACACACAGTACTCACGTCATCAAGACACAGTACTCAAGTCATCAAGACACAGTACTCACGTCATCATAACACAATACTCACGTCATCAACACACAGTACTCCCGTCATCAACACACAATACTCACGTCATCATGACACAGTACTCACGTCATCATGACATAATACTCACATCATGACACAGTACTCACGTCATCATAACACAATACTCACGTCATCAACACACAGTACTCACTTCATCAACACACAGTACTCACGTCATCAAGACACAGTACTCACGTCATCAAGACACAGTACTCACGTCATCACGACACAGTACTCACGTCATCAAGACAGAGTACTCACGTCATCAAGACACAGTACTCACGTCATCACGACTCAGTACTCACGTCATCAACACACAGTACTCACTTCATCAAGACACAATACTCACGTCATCTAGACAGAGTACTCACGTCATCAAGACACAGTACTCACGTCATCACGACTCAGTACTCACTTCATCAAGACACAATACTCACGTCATCAAGACACAATACTCACGTCATCAACACACAGTACTCACGTCATCACGACACAGTACTCACGTATCACGACACAGTACTCACGTCATAAAGACACAGTACTCACGTCATCACGACACTGTACTCACGTATCACGACACAGTACTCACGTCATAAAGACAGTACTCACGTCATCAACACACAGTACTCACGTCATCACGACACAGTACTCACGTCATCAACACTCAGTACTCACGTCATCAACACACAGTACTCACGTCATCAAGACACAGTACTCACGTCATCAAGACACAGTACTCACGTCATCAACACATTACTCACGTCATCAACACACAGTACTCACGTCATCACGACACAGTACTCACGTCAACACACAGTACTCACGTCATCACGACACAGTACTCACGTCATCAACACACAGTACTCACGTCATCAACACAGTACTCACGTCATCACGACACAGTACTCACGTCATCAACACACAGTACTCACGTCATCACGACACAGTACTCACGTCATAATGACACAGTACTCACGTCATCAATACACAGTACTCACTTCATCACGACACAGTACTCACGTCATCAACACGCAGTACTCACGTCATCAAGGCACAGTACTCACGTCATCAAGACACAGTACTCACGTCATCAACACACAGTACTCACGTCATCAACACGCAGTACTCACGTCATCAAGGCACAGTACTCACGTCATCAAGACACAGTACTCACGTCATCAACACACAGTACTCACGTCATCAAGACACAGTACTCACGTCATCACGACACAGTACTCACGTCATCAACACACAGTACTCACGTCATCAACACACAGTACTCACGTCATCAACACACAGTACTCACGTCATCAACACACAGTACTCACGTCATCAACACACAATACTCACGTCATCAACACACAGTACTCACGTCATCACGACACAGTACTCACGTCATCAACACACAGTACTCACGTCATCAACACACAGTACTCACGTCATCAAGACACAGTACTCACGTCATCACGACACAGTACTCACGTCATCAACACACAGTACTCACGTCATCAACACACAGTACTCACGTCATCAACACACAGTACTCACGTCATCAACACACAGTACTCACGTCATCAACACACAGTACTCACGTCATCAAGGCACAGTACTCACGTCAAGACACAGTACTCACGTCATCACGACACAGTACTCACGTCATCATGACACAGTACTCACGTCATCACGACACAGTACTCACGTCAACACACAGTTCTCACGTCATCAACACACAGTACTCACGTCATCAACACACAGTACTCACGTCATCAACACACAGTACTCACGTCATCAAGACACAGTACTCACGTCATCAAGACACAGTACTCACGTCATCACGACACAGTACTCACGTCAAGACACAGTACTCACGTCATCAAGACACAGTACTCACGTCATCAAGACACAGTGCTCACTTCATCAAGACACAGTACTCACGTCATCAACACACAGTACGCACGTCATCAAGACACAGTACTCACGTCATCAGCACACAGTACTCACGTCATCAACACACAGTACTCACGTCATCAACACACAGTACTCACGTCATCAACACACAGTACTCACGTCATCAACACACAGTACTCACGTCAGCAACACACAGTACTCACGTCATCAACACACAGTACTCACGTCATCACGACACAGTACTCACGTCATCAAGACAGTGCTCACTTCATCAAGACACAGTACTCACGTCATCAACACACAGTACTCCCGTCATCAAGACACAGTACTCACGTCATCAGGACACAGTACTCACGTCATCAACACACAGTACTCACGTCATCAACACACAGTACTCACGTCATCACGACACAGTACTCACGTCAAGACACAGTACTCACGTCATCAAGACACAGTACTCACGTCAACACACAGTACTCATGTCATCAAGACACAGTACTCACGTCATCAAGACACAGTACTCACGTCACTAGACGTCATGACGTCTGTCAGGTGTGGATGACGCAAGCGTCACTGCTGTTCTGTGTTCTTGATTCTTCTTTAAGCGTCACTCAACGAGCCACTCAATGAGCCACTCAACGAGTCACTCAACGAGTCACTCAACGAGAAACTCAACGAACCACTCAACGAGCCACTCAACGAGCCACTCAACGAGCCACTCAACGAGCCACTCAGCGAGTCACTCAGCGAGTCACTCAGCGAGTCACTCAGCGCGTGTGTTGGTGTAGGCTCGATCCTCCGTCGTAAGTTTTAAGACAAACACACACACACACACACACACACACACACCAGTATCCTGAGCCAGAGTGCCAGAAAGTGCCACAAGAATGGCACCAAGGTAGGTTTAGAGGGCCACCTGTGAAACAGATGGCTCTAATGGTCATAAAACTTGGCAATGACCGCTCTATCTTGACTTAAGTGCCACCTGAGTGCCACGGGTGCCACATGAGTGCCACTTGAGTGCCACTTGAGTGCCACTTGGGTGTAACCTAAGTCTTTTAGCATATCACGTCAGTGGTGTCATAGACAGTATCCGCTCCTCTGAGACCTAAATTTTCACCTCGATGTGGTCAGTCCATCAATTTTTTCAAGATTGATGGACTCCAGGCTGAGGGACGGATTACCTCAAATTCCTCCTGTTCTTCATCATTCTCCTTTGTATGGACTGATGAAGCCACTGTGTGGCGAAACGTTTCCTCAATAAAGTTACCCAAGAGTTGCACATGTGTCTAGTTTATCAACTGGTCGGTTCTGTGAACCATTTATCTACATACCAACATTGTTACATCACGGGCCTGAGGTATCGTGGGGAATGAACGGGAAAGTTCACGGCCTTAGGCTGTGTAGGCACGAAATCTTTTTGGCTGGTTTCTGAGCAATAAGTGTGAACAATGCATCTTGTGGTGACCTTTAAATCGATTAGGGTTGATGTGTGTTCTTCAAGATCAAAAAAGTCTTTCGGTGTTAGCTTGTATACACAGGCTAAGCGCCTGTGTATACCTCAGCCTTGTCTGAGGTATATTGCCACCCACCATCCCCAAAGATGCCATCCATACCAGTCTACTAACACCCAGGTACCTATTTACTGCTTGGTGAACAGAGACAGCGGATGTAAGGACACACGCCCAGTGTTTCCACAAGTGCCGGGGATCGAGCCACGGACGCTTAGCGTGTGAGCTGAGTGCACTGCCAGCTGAGCCACGGGACACGGCCACACACACACACACACACACACACACACACACACACACACACACACACACACACACACACACACACACACACACACACACACACACACACAAGCAAACAAACAATGCGCATCATTCAAGCGTGATAGTCTGATATACTGCTCACTCTCTCACTCTCTCACTCTCTCTCACTCTCTCTCTCTCTCTCTTCTCTCTCTCTCTCTCTCTCTCTCTCTCTCTCTCTCTCTCTCTCTCTCTCTCTCTCTCTCTCTCTCTCTCTCTCTCTCTCTCTCTCTTAACTGGTAATAACTGTGGATAGACGAGGTTATTTCACCTCCTCAGACTACTACATATCAAGAAACGGTAAACCCGTGTAGGTGGGTTCAGTGTAACAGGTGCTGGGTCACTGTTCCTCCCACAAATCACTGCTAGTTTCATCTCCCTTCACCTAGCGTAGACTTTATGCTCCACTTGTGTATCTGATCCCTAGTCTCTGTGTGTGTGTGTAATTACCTACTTTTTATAATTGTTTATTAATGGCTACTGTAACAGAGTTATAATCATTGTGTTTCCTTCTCATTACTCTGTTTATCACAATTTTGTTTTGCATTTCCACAGGTTGCATCAGTTGCTAATTCCTCCTTCAACACATTGCTCTGGTCAGCCACTCTGCTGGAGAGGAACAGTTATTAACTATTCGTCATTGTACAGCTATGGTTTCTTGTTATTCCCGGTGCTGCCACTAAGAAATATTCTTCATCTTCTCTTTCAAGTCATTCAAGACCTTATATGTTGTTATCATGTCTCGTCTTATCCTGGTATCAGCCAACATCAGTCTCTCAGTCTGAAGTCAATATATTCACTCCATCAGTCTCGAGAAAAGTACAGCATATGCTCAGAGAAATGGCTTATATATTGCAGTCAGGTGGTGAGTAGAAGCAGGAGGAGGCGGAGTCACCACTGGACAAATCCACTAGTGTAAGTAGGTCATGTCTGTAGGTTAGGCAAGTGTAGAAGACTTTCCATTAACATCTCATTAACATCACATGTTCTTCATGTGGCCTGATTTCACTGTCTCCCATTTCCTTTACATGACATTTGTCTACTTTAATTCCATCATTCATGTCACTCCGTGTGACCAGTATATACAGATCATCTTCTAAAGATTTACTGTCCTTTTCATTATTAATTTTGCACAAGATTTTCGCATCATCTGCAGACATATTTATATAATTTTCTTATTTCTTCTAGTAAATTATTTATGTAAATTAGAAACACTACTGGGGCAAGTACAGACCCTTGTGGCACCCCACTTGTCACATCCACCCATGCAGACGCATTTACCTCTTATGACTGTTCGCACTTTCCTCTCAAGTCTATCATTAATACCTGGAGGGTGTTCTGGGGGTCAACGCCCCCGCGGCACGGTCCATGGCCAGGCCTTGCAAATAAAAAGATCATCGAAGGGATTTCAAAATGATTTATTGGTCTATAATCTTTATTAAAATCTCCACAAGTGTGGTTTATCCACTGGAACAATATACCTTTACTTCCTCTTATAATTTGCAGCCTCTAAATAAATCTTTCATGTGGGAACTCTGTCAAAATCTTTAATTCCAGATAAATACACGCTGGTCATCCACATATTTCCTGAACCATTTTGGTAACTCTCTCATAACAACTTAATAAACTGGAAATACGTGAATATACAAACCGGTAACCAAACTAACTGTCAGTATGTTGTTCTTCTCTAAGTATTAAATCCTCTTTACTCAAATGCCTTTTTCCAACAAATCACTGGACAACAACAAAAATATATTGGGTCTGCCACTGCTATAAAATAGCTGCTAAAGAATGTTTGAGGGAGATTAAGCGACATATTCTTACTGGAAGTTGAAAACATTTAAAAATGTTGAAAGCACTTTGCTTTACATTTATCTGTGGCGTCTCTCTGATGGAACCAACAGTGTTTCCCTGTCATCTTGGGATTGAAATGTCCCTGAGTTGGACACCGAGTCTTAACCCTGTTGCTTTTAGGTCCTCCACTTGTGGTCGTTGTATTTTCTTAGTCTGAGAAGAATTTCCATGGATTCTTATATTTCCCTTAGTCTCACAACATAAGCCACTGGCACAGACAACTTTTCATTGCCGTTATCAAGAAGCTTTTACACCGACCTTGCTGGAATCAATGAATAATTTCCATTCATCAGAAGGTATTAACCCTTCCTTAAAAGACCTTTCCCAACATCAGTGCAGAAAAAACAAATAAATTTCTCCACTTGACAGAATAGCTGTAAAAATTGGTTGCACAAAAATGAAATACCTTTGTTCCTTCTGCTAAATTAGGGTCCTCTGGTGTAAGTAAATTCAAACAGTTTCTCCTTCTCTTGGATTAAATGTCCCATGATTCAATTAAAAGGGTTTCTTTAACCTCCGGGGCATTGAATAATTTGAGAGATTTTGCATGGTCTCAGATTCCTTGGTCCACAACATAACCACTGTTACAGGATTTTTCATTGCCGTATTCACTTTTTACAACAGAGGAATCAGTTTCCTTCAAAATATATACACAGATTCTTAATGCTCACATCAGCAGAACTCAACATATCTCCGTTCTTGACTTTGTTCACAAAAGAAATACACTTTTTTTCTAACATTCGGGGAAGAAACAATTGAAAAGTTTCCTTCTGTTATCTCCAAACTTTGGGGACATTTTAAAATCCGCAATAATGTAGGTTTTCCAATTGTGTCAGTTCCGGGTCCAAAACATTTTACATTTCCAGTGTAACTCACCTTTATGTTTAAAAAAAACAGTTTCCTTGCACACAGAGTTTGCATCACAGTCTTACATATTATGTTCTTTTTTTCTTGAAAACTGCTATTACTTCCAAAATAACGCCTTTGAAGTGATTCATTAGTTCCTCACACAACTTGAGCATAAAATGCATTATGTATTAATCTGTGAACCCAGAGGTCAACATATAAAAACATGAAAGAGTTGATTAGAAATACGTACATGGATACGACCTTTAAGCTTTTTTTATCACTGAGGCAAAACTTCACACCAATATAGCAAGGCATTAGTAACCTTTTTAGTAAATAATCTTAAACGGGTCGTCAGGTCTACCTACAAGCAAACGACGTTGACGAAGATTCATGTTTATAATATTAATGCAGACAAAATTACCCTACACCACAAGTCCTTCTGTCAAACATTCTTCCTCACAGGCCGAAAGTCTCCCTCACAACCACAACGCTGCCCAAACCACAAGTCTTTATGTAACACAACCACAATCTTCCCTCACAACCACAAGTCTTCCCTCACAACCACAAGTCTTCCCTCACAACCACAAGTCTTCCCTCACAACCACAAGTCTTCCCTCACAACCACAAGTCTTCCCTCACAACCACAAAGTCTTCCCTCACAACCACAAGTCTTCCCTCACAACCACAAGTCTTCCCTCACAACCACAAGTCTTTCCTCACAACCACAAGTCTTCCCTCACAACCACAAGTCTTCCCTCAAAAGCCACAAGTCTTCCCCTCACAACCACAAGTCTTCCCTCACAACCACAAGTCTTCCCTCACAACCACAAGTCTTCCCTCACACCACAAGTCTTCCCTTACAACCACAAGTCTTCCCTCACAACCACAAGTCTTCCCTCACAACCACAAGTCTTCCCTCACAACCACAAGTCTTCCCTCACAAACCACAAGTCTTCCCTCAAAAGCCACAAGTCTTCCCTACAACCACAAGTCTTCCCTCACAACCACAAGTCTTCCCTCACAACCACAAGTCTTCCCTCACAACCACAAGTCTTCCCTCACAACCACAAGTCTTCCCTCACAACCACAAGTCTTCCCTCACAACCACAAGTCTTCCCTCACAACCACAAGTCTTCCCTCACAACCCACAAGTCTTCCCTCACAGCCACAAGTCTTCCCTCACAACCACAAGTCTTCCCTCACAACCACAAGTCTTCCCTCACAGCCACAAGCCCTTCCCTCACAACCACAAGTCTTCCCTCACAAACACACAAGTCTTCCCTCAAAAGCCACAAGTCCTTCCTTCACAACCACAAGTCTTCCCTCACAACCACAAGTCTTCCCTCACAAACCACAAGCCCTTCCCCTCACAACCACAAGTCTTCCCTCACAACCACAAGTCTTCCCTCAAAAGCCACAAGTCTTTCCTCACAACCACAAGTCTTCCTCACAGCCACAAGTCTTCCCTCACAACCATAAGTCTTTCCCTCACAGCCACAAGTCTTCCCTCACAGCCACAAGTCTTTCCCTCACAACCACAATCTTCCCTCACAGCCACAAGTCTTCCCACACCCTCACAACCACAAGTCTTCCCTCACAACCACAAGTCTTCCCTCACAACCACAAGTCTTCCCTCACAACCACAAGTCTTCCCTCACAGCCACAAGTCTTCCCTCACAACCACAAGTCTTCCCTCACAACCACAAGTCTTCCCTCACAACCACAAGTCTTCCCTCACAGCCACAAGTCTTCCCTCCACAGCCCCTCAAGTCTTCCCCAACCACAAGTCTTTTCCCTCACAGCCACAAGTCTTCCCTCACAGCCACAAGTCTTCCCTCACAAGCACAAGTCTTCCCTCACAGCCACAAGTCTTCCCTCACAGCCACAAGTCTTCCCTCACAGCCACAAGTCTTCCCTCACAACCACAAGTCTTCCCTCATAGCCACAAGTCTTCCCTCACAACCACAAGTCTTCCCTCACAGCCACAAGTCTTCCCTCACAACCACAAGCCTTCCCTCACAGCCACAAGTCTTCCCTCACAGCCACAAGTCTTCCCTCACAACCACAAGTCTTCCCTCACAGCCACAAGTCTTCCCTCACAGCCACAAGTCTTCCCTCACAACCACAAGTCTTCCCTCACAGCCACAAGTCTTCCCTCACAACCACAAGTCTTCCCTCACAGTCACAAGTCTTCCCTCACAACCACAAGTCTTCCTTCACAGCCACAAGTCTTCCCCCCACAGCCACAAGTCTTCCCTCACAGCCACAAGTCTTTCCCTCACAACCACAAGTCTTCCTCACAGCCACAAGTCTTCTCTCACAGCCACAAGTCTTCCCTCACAACCACAAGTCTTCCTCACAGCCACAAGTCTTCCTCACAACCACAAGTCTTCCCTCACAGCCACAAGTCTTCCCTCACAACCACAAGTCTTCCCTCATAGCCACAAGTCTTGCCTCACAGCCACAAGTCTTCCCTCACAGCCACAAGTCTTCCCTCACAGCCACAAGTCTTCCCTCACAACCACAAGTCTTCCCTCACAGCCACAAGTCTTCCCTCACAACCACAAGTCTTCCCTCACAGCCACAAGTCTTCCCTCACAACCACAAGTCTTCCCTCACAGCCACAAGTCTTCCCTCACAACAACAATCTTCACTCACAGCCACAAGTCTTCCCTCACAACCACAAGTCTTCCCTCACAACCACAAGTCTTCCCTCACAGCCACAAGTCTTCCCTCACAACCACAAGTCTTCCCTCACAATCACAAGTCTTCCCTCACAGCCACAAGTCTTCCCTCACAACCACAAGTCTTCCCTCACAACCACAAGTCTTCCCTCACAACACAAGTCTTCCCTCACAGCCACAAGTCTTCCCTCACAACCACAAGTCTTCCCTCACAACCACAAGTCTTCCCTCACAACCACAAGTCATCCCTCACAGCCACAAGTCTTCCCTCACAACCACAAGTCTTCTCTCACAACCATAAGTCTTCCCTCACAACCACAAGTCTTCCCTCACAGCCACAAGTCTTTCCTCACAACCACAAGTCTTCCCTCACAACCACAAGTCTTCCCTCACAGCCACAAGTCTTCCCTCACAACCACAATCTTTCCCTCACAACCACAAATCTTCCCTCACAGCCACAAGTCTTCCCTCACAGCCACAAGTCTTCCCTCACAACCACAAATCTTCCCTCACAACCACAAGTCTTCCCTCACAACCACAAGTCTTCCCTCACAACCACAAGTCTTCCCTCACAACCACAAGTCTTCCCTCACAACCACAAGTCTTCCCTCACAACCACAAGTCTTCCCTCACAACCACAAGTCTTCCCTCACAACAACAAGTCTTCCCTCACAACCACAAGTCTTCCCTCACAGCCACAAGTCTTCCCTCACAACCACAAGTCTTCCCTCACAACCACAAGTCTTCCCTCACAACCACAAGTCTTCCCTCACAACCACAAGTCTTCCCTCACAGCCACAAGTCTTCCCTCACAACCACAAGTCTTCCCTCACAACCACAAGTCTTCCCTCACAACCACAAGTCTTCCCTCACAACCACAAGTCTTCCCTCACAACCACAAGTCTTCCCTCACAACCACAAGTCTTCCCTCACAACCACAAGTCTTCCCTCACAAACCACAAGTCTTCCCTCACAACCACAAGTCTTCCCTCACAACCACAAGTCTTTCCTCACACACAAGTCTTTCCTCACAGCCACAAGTCTTCCTCACAGCACAAGTCTTCCCTCACAACCACAAGTCTTCCCTCAAAAGCCACAATCTTCCCTCACAGCCACAAGTCTTCCCTCACAACCACAAGTCTTCCTCACACACAAGTCTCCCACAACCACAAGTCTTTCCTCACAACCACAAGTCTTCCTCACAACCACAAGTCTTCCCTCACAGCCACAAGTCTTCCCTCACAGCCACAAGTCTTCCCCACAGCCACAATTTCTTCCCCTCACAACCACAAGTCTTCCCTCACAACCACAAGTCTTCCCTCACAGCCACAAGTCTTCCCTCACAGCCACAAGTCTTCCCTCAGAGCCACAAGTCTTCCCTCAGAGCCACAAGTCTTCCCTCACAGCCACAAGTCTTCCCTCACAAGCACAAGCCCTTCCCTCACAGCCAAAAGTCTTCCCTCACAGCCACAAGTTTTTCCCTCACAGCCACAAGTCTTCCCTCACAACCACAAGTCTTCCCTCATAGCCACAAGTCTTCCCTCACAACCACAAGTCTTCCCTCACAGCCACAAGTCTTCCCTCACAACCACAAGCCTTCCCTCACAGCCACAAGTCTTCCCTCACAGCCACAAGTCTTCCCTCACAACCACAAGTCTTCCCTCACAGCCACAAGTCTTCCCTACAGCCACAAGTTTTCCCCTCACAACCACAAGTCTTCCCTCACAGCCACAAGTCTTCCCTCACAACCACAAGTCTTCCCTCACAGTCACAAGTCTTCCCTCACAACCACAAGTCTTCCTTCACAGCCACAAGTCTTCCCTCACAGCCACAAGTCTTCCCTCACAGCCACAAGTCTTTCCTCACAACCACAAGTCTTCCCTCACAGCCACAAGTCTTCTCTCACAGCCACAAGTCTTCCCTCACAACCACAAGTCTTCCCTCACAGCCACAAGTCTTCCCTCACAACCACAAGTCTTCCCTCACAGCCACAAGTCTTCCCTCACAACCACAAGTCTTCCCTCATAGCCACAAGTCTTTCCTCACAACCACAAGTCTTCCCTCACAGCCACAAGTCTTCCCTCATAACCACAAGTCTTCCCTCACAACCACAAGTCTTCCCTCACAACCACAAGTCTTCCCTCACAACCACAAGTCTTCCGTCACAGCCACAAGTCTTCCCTCACAGCCACAAGTCTTCCCTCACAGCCACAAGTCTTCCCTCACAGCCACAAGTCTTCCCTCACAACAACAAGTCTTCACTCACAGCCACAAGTCTTCCCTCACAACCACAAGTCTTCCCTCACAACCACAAGTCTTCCCTCACAGCCACAAGTCTTCCCTCACAACCACAAGTCTTCCCTCACAATCACAAGTCTTCCCTCACAGCCACAAGTCTTCCCTCACAACCACAAGTCTTCCCTCACAACCACAAGTCTTCCCTCACAACCACAAGTCTTCCCTCACAGCCACAAGTCTTCCCTCACAACCACAAGTCTTCTCTCACAACCACAAGTCTTCCCTCACAACCACAAGTCTTCCCTCACAACCACAAGTCTTCCCTCACAGCCACAAGTTTTTCCTCACAACCACAAGTCTTCCCTCACAACCACAAGTCTTCACTCACAGCCACAAGTCTTCCCTCACAACCACAAGTCTTCCCTCACAACCACAAGTCTTCCCTCACAGCCACAAGTCTTCCCTCACAACCACAAGTCTTCCCTCACAATCACAAGTCTTCCCTCACAGCCACAAGTCTTCCCTCACAACCACAAGTCTTCCCTCACAACCACAAGTCTTCCCTCACAACCACAAGTCTTCCCTCACAGCCACAAGTCTTCCCTCACAACCACAAGTCTTCCCTCACAGCCACAAGTCTTCCCCTCACAACCACAAGTCTTCCCTCACAGCCACAAGTCTTCCCTCACAGCCACAAGTTCTCCCTCACAACCACAAGTCTTCCCTCACAGCCACAAGTCTTCCCTCACAACCACAAGTCTTCCCTCACAGCCACAAGTCTTCCCTCACAACCACAAGTCTTCCCTCACAGCCACAAGTCTTCCCTCACAACAACAAGTCTTCACTCACAGCCACAAGTCTTCCCTCACAACCACAAGTCTTCCCTCACAACCACAAGTCTTCCCTCACAGCCACAAGTCTTCCCTCACAACCACAAGTCTTCCCTCACAATCACAAGTCTTCCCTCACAGCCACAAGTCTTCCCTCACAACCACAAGTCTTCCCTCACAACCACAAGTCTTCCCTCACAACCACAAGTCTTCCCTCACAGCCACAAGTCTTCCCTCACAACCACAAGTCTTCTCTCACAACCACAAGTCTTCCCTCACAACCACAAGTCTCCCTCACAACCACAAGTCTTTCCCTCACAGCCACAAGTTTTTCCTCACAACCCAAGTCTTCCCTCACAACCACAATCTTCCCTCACAGCCACAAGTCTTCCCTCACAACCACAAGTCTTCCCTCACAACCATAAGTCTTCCCTCACAACCACAAGTTTTTCCCTCACAGCCACAAGTCTTTCCTCACAACCACAAGTCTTCCCTCACAACCACAAGTCTTCCCTCACAGCCACAAGTCTTCCCTCACAACCACAAGTCTTCCCTCACAACCACAAATCTTCCCTCACAACCACAAGTCTTCCCTCACAGCCACAAGTCTTCCCTCACAACCACAAATCTTCCCTCACAGCCACAAGTCTTCCCTCACAGCCACAAGTCTTCCCTCACAGCCACAAGTCTTCCCTCACAACCACAAGTCTTCCCTCACAACCACAAGTTTTCCCTCACAGCCACAAGTCTTTCCTCACAACCACAAGTCTTCCCTCACAACCACAAGTCTTCCCTCACAACCACAAGTCTTCCCTCACAACCACAAGTCTTCCCTCACAGCCACAAGTCTTCCCTCACAGCCACAAGTCTTCCCTCACAACTACAAGTCTTCCCTCACAACCACAAGTCTTCCCTCACAACCACAAGTCTTCTCTCACAGCCACAAGTCTTCCCTCACAACCACAAGTCTTCCCTCACAAACACAAGTCTTCCCTCACGGCCACAAGTCTTTCCTCACAAACACAAGTCTTCCCTCACAGCCACAAATCTTCCCTCACAGCCACAAGTCTTCCCTCACAAACACAAGTCTTCCCTCACAGCCACAAGTATTCCCTCACAGCCACAAGTCTTCCCTCACAGCCACAAGTCTTCCCTCACAACCACAAGTCTTCCCTCACAGCCACAAGTCTTCCCTCACAACCACAAGTTTTCCCCTCACAACCACAAGTCTTCCCTCACAACCACAAGTCTTCCCTCACAGCCACAAATCTTCCCTCACAACCACAAGTCTTCCCTCACAACCACAAGTCTTCCCTCACAACCACAAGCCCTTCCCTCACAACCACAAGTCTTCCCTCACAGCCACAAGTCTTCCCTCACAACCACAAGTCTTCCCTCACAGCCACAAGTCTTCCCTCACAGCCACAAGTCTTCCCTCACAACCACAAGTCTTCCCTCACAACCACAAGTCTTCCCTCACAGCCACAAGTCTTCCCTCACAGCCACAAGTCTTCCCTCACAACCACAAGTCTTCCCTCACAACCACAAGTCTTCCCTCACAGCCACAAGTCTTCCCTCACAACCACAAGTTTTCTTTCACAGCCACAAGTCTTCCCTCACAGCCACAAGTCTTCCCTCACAGCCACAAGTCTTCCCTCACAACCACAAGTCTTCCCTCACAGCCACAAGTCTTCCCTCACAGCCACAAGTCTTCCCTCACAGCCACAAGTCTTCCCTCACAGCCACAAGTCTTATCTCACAACCACAAGTCTTCCCTCACAGCCACAAGTCTTCCCTCACAGCCACAAGTCTTCCCTCACAACCACAAGTCTTCCCTCACAGCCCCAAGTCTTCCCTCACAGCCACAAGTCTTCCCTCACAACCACAAGTCTTCCTCACAACCACAAGCCCTTCCCTCACAGCCACAAGTCTTCCCTCACAACCACAAGTCTTCACTCACGGCCACAAGTCTTCCCTCACAACCACAAGTCTTCCCTCACAACCACAAGTCTTCACTCACAGCCACAAGTCTTCCCTCACAACCACAAGTCTTCCCTCACAACCACAAGTCTTCCCTCACAACCACAAGTCTTCCCTCACAACCACAAGTCTTTCCCTCACAACCACAAGTCTTCCCTCACAGCCACAAGTCTCCCTCACAACCACAAGTCTTCCCTCACAGCCACAAGTCTTCCCTCACAGCCACAAGTCTTCCCTCACAACCACAAGTCTTCCCTCACAACCACAAGTCTTCCCTCACAGCCACAAGTCTTCCCTCACAGCCACAAGTCTTCCCTCACAACCACAAGTCTTCCCTCACAACCACAAGTCTTCCCTCATAAAGCCACAAGTCTTCCCTCACAACCACAATTTTCTTTCACAGCCACAAGTCTTCCCTCACAGCCACAAGTCTTCCCTCACAGCCACAAGTCTTCCCTCACAACCACAAGTCTTCCCTCACAGCCACAAGTCTTCCCTCACAGCCACAAGTCTTCCCTCACAGCCACAAGTCTTCCCTCACAGCCACAAGTCTTATCTCACAACCACAAGTCTTCCCTCACAGCCACAAGTCTTCCCTCACAGCCACAAGTCTTCCCTCACAACCACAAGTCTTCCCTCACAGCCCCAAGTCTTCCCTCACAGCCACATGTCTTCCCTCACAACCACAAGTCTTCCCTCACAACCACAAGTCTTCCCTCACAGCCACAAGTCTTCCCTCACAACCACAAGTCTTCACTCACGGCCACAAGTCTTCCCTCACAACCACAAGTCTTCCCTCACAACCACAAGTCTTCACTCACAGCCACAAGTCTTCCCTCACAACCACAAGTCTTCCCTCACAACCACAAGTCTTCCCTCACAACCACAAGTCTTCCCTCACAACCACAAGTCTTCCCTCACAACCACAAGTCTTCCCTCACAACCACAAGTCTTTCCCTCACAACCACAAGTCTTCCCTCACAAACACAAGTCTTCCCTCACAACCACAAGTCTTCCCTCACAAACACAAGTCTTCCCTCACAACCACAAGTCTTCCCTCACAAACACACGTGTTGTCAGTTTATTCTCACTTCACATTTATTTTCGGCTTGATTAAAAAATAACTTACTGTTGTTTAGTGTAACTTTATTGTTGTTTACTGTAACTTTATTGTTGTTTACTGTAACTTTATTGTTGTTTAGTGTAACTTTATTGTTGTTTAGTGTAACTTTACTGTTGTTTAGTGTAACTTTACTGTTGTTTAGTGTAACTTTATTGTTGTTTAGTGTAACTTACTGTTGTTTAGTGTAACTTTATTGTTGTTTAGTGTAACTTACTGTTGTTTAGTGTAACTTTACTGTTGTTTAGTGTAACTTTATTGTTGTTTAGTGTAACTTTATTTTTGTTAGTGTAACTTACTGTTGTTTAGTGTAACTTTACTGTTGTTTAGTGTAACTTTATTGTTGTTTAGTGTAACTTACTGTTGTTTAGTGTAACTTTACTGTTGTTTAGTGTAACTTTATTGTTGTTTAGTGTAACTTTATTGTTGTTTAGTGTAACTTACTGTTGTTTAGTGTAACTTTACTGTTGTTTAGTGTAACTTTATTGTTGTTTAGTGTAACTTTATTGTTGTTTAGTGTAACTTACTGTTGTTTAGTGTAACTTTACTGTTGTTTAGTGTAACTTTATTGTTGTTTAGTGTAACTTACTGTTGTTTAGTGTAACTTTACTGTTGTTTAGTGTAACTTTATTGTTGTTTAGTGTAACTTTATTGTTGTTTAGTGTAACTTACTGTTGTTTAGTGTAACTTTACTGTTGTTTAGTGTAACTTTATTGTTGTTTAGTGTAACTTACTGTTGTTTAGTGTAACTTTATTGTTGTTTAGTGTAACTTACTGTTGTTTAGTGTAACTTTACTGTTATTTAGTGTAACTTTACTGTTGTTTAGTGTAATTTTAAATTGTTGTTTAGTGTAACTTACTGTTGTTTAGTGTAACTTTACTGTTATTTAGTGTAACTTTATTGTTTTTTTAGTGTAATTTTAAATTGTTGTTTGTGTAACTTTATTGTTGTTTAGTGTAACTTTATTGTTGTTTAGTGTAACTTTATTGTTGTTTAGTGTAACTTACTGTTGTTTAGTGTAACTTTACTGTTGTTTAGTGTAACTTTATTGTTGTTCAGTGTAACTTACTGTTGTTTAGTGTAACTTACTGTTGTTTAGTGTAACTTTATCGTTGTTTAGTGTAACTTTATTGTTGTTTAGTGTAACTTTATTGTTGTTCAGTGTAACTTACTGTTGTTTAGTGTAACTTTACTGTTGTTTAGTGTAACTTTACTGTTGTTTAGTGTAACTTTATTGTTGTTCAGTGTAACTTACTGTTGTTTAGTGTAACTTTATTGTTGTTTAGTGTAACTTTATTGTTGTTTAGTGTAACTTACTGTTGTTTAGTGTAACTTTACTGTTGTTTAGTGTAACTTTACTGTTGTTTAGTGTAACTTTATTGTTGTTCAGTGTAACTTACTGTTTTTTAGTGTAACTTTATTGTTGTTCAGTGTAACTTACTGTTGTTCAGTGTAACTTACTGTTGTTCAGTGTAACTTACTGTTGTTTAGTGTAACTTACTGTTGTTCAGTGTAACTTACTGTTGTTCAGTGTAACTTACTGTTGTTTAGTGTAACTTACTGTTGTTTAGTGTAACTTACTGTTGTTCAGTGTAAGTTACTGTTGTTCAGTGTAAGTTACTGTTGTTCAGTGTAAGTTACTGTTGTTCAGTGTAAGTTACTGTTGTACAGTGTAACTTACTGTTGTTCAGTGTAAGTTACTGTTGTTCAGTGTAAGTTACTGTTGTACAGTGTAAGTTACTGTTGTTCAGTGCAAGTTACTGTTGTACAGTGTAAGTTACTGTTGTACAGTGTAACTTACTGTTGTTCAGTGTAAGTTACTGTTGTACAGTGTAAGTTACTGTTGTACAGTGTAAGTTACTGTTGTACAGTGTAAGTTACTGTTGTTCAGTGTAAGTTACTGTTGTTCGATGTAACTTACTGTTGTACAGTGTAACTTACTGTTGTTCAGTGTAAGTTACTGTTGTACAGTGTAACTTACTGTTGTTCAGTGTAACTTACTGTTGTTCAGTGTAACTTACTGTTGTTCAGTGTAAGTTACTGTTGTACAGTGTAACTTACTGTTGTACAGTGTAAGTTACTGTTGTACAGTGTAACTTACTGTTGTTCAGTGTAAGTTACTGTTGTACAGTGTAACTTACTGTTGTACAGTGTAACTTACTGTTGTTCAGTGTAAGTTACTGTTGTACAGTGTAACTTACTGTTGTACAGTGTAAGTTACTGTTGTCCAGTGTAACTTACTGTTGTTGACAAGTGTTACATCAACACTTGTCAACAGGATCCACCTACACTCTATATGGTCTTTCCTGTCATATTAGTTTTGTTCTTTAAATATATGTTAAACATGTGTCATCTTCCATACGCTGCTAATTCACCTTCCCGCAGTGAAACCTTTAACATTTTCCACTGTGAATATGATAACTCATTCACAAATCTTTTTAGACCTCTCAAGGCGCTGTCCAGTCTGGTCTTAGAGGTTTTCTTATGAGCATCTACTAGCAATTTGTTTATTCACTCATTAGTTACTTCAGTATCCTGTAAGTCAAGTGTTTGTTGGAGAGTAAAACCTCCTACATGAAACACATCTTCTTGGTCAACACTCTCCTCACACTTTCTCTTCAACACTTGACACATCTCTACCTGGCGGACTTTCTCCTCATTAATCTTTGTACTTCGTCATGAACATTTAGCTGAAGAATGTAACACTTGTGCAACATTTAGGAATCTGTATTAAGATTCCCCAAAATGTTACTCATTTCTAGCCTCTGTGAATCTTTGACAAGATTCAGAGATTGCTCCGCTTCCTTATTTATTTCAAGCGCGTTTTGCGTTTTTTTCATATTTCTTCAACACCTTCCATAGAATCCTTTCAGTTATTTCAGTTTTATATTTCTGTTTGGAATATTTTGTTGAATTCAGGTTTTATATTCACTACAAAACTTTTTCTACATTATTTATGTCTGTCCCTCGTAGTGTATTGTTCTTGTTAATTTCTCTAAAATGTTGCTTTAAAACATTGTAATTCTCTTTCTTTTAATAATAATAATAATAATAATAATAATAATAATAATAATAATAATAATAATAATAATAATCGTTCCTCTTTATAAAAGTCTCTTTTTTTGGCTCCTACGTTGTATTTTACTGCGAATGTTTCTTCCGGTAGAACCTGATCAAACACGCTCACACACACACACACACACACACACACACACACACACACACACACACACACACACACACACACACACACACACGCACACACACACACACAAGAGGGGGGGTGGGGACAGAAAACCCTTTAAATTATTGCCTTGTTTTTCTGACAAGCGTTGAAAAAAATATTGGAAAAAGCTATTAGAGAAGGTGTGGTGAAACTCTTGGAGAGTAAAAACCTGACAAACACAAAAGTAATTCTTTTCTTGGGCAACAAATTTATGTCTATTAAAGCATTAATCTATTATAAAAGCAGTGGTGGAATTTATTCAAGAAAGAAATGGATGAGCAGATTATATTTATGTGGATTTTAGAAAAGCTGTTGGCGGAGTTCCTGGTGGAATACTAATTTGGAAACTGAATAATATAGCATGAATAAATTTTAAAAAATGATATGTTAAAGATTCCTGAAGACGGGACACTGTGGGGTGTGCCGAGAGCCATTGTTGCATTCAGTGTGCGTCACATGCAACCTCATCCATGCATATCATCTACAGACAGATTAAAGGCACTGTAGGTCATTGCTTGCTTGAATGAGTGTATCATTTAGATACAGTGTGACTACCAGTTGTGCTGGTGGTTGTCTGCGTGTTCAGGGTGAGGGAGGAGGGTCCCACGTCAGGGGTACCTCGTGTGTAGGTGCAGCCTGGACCTTCAAGCACTCACAAGCCTCGAGATGTTGAACACTACAAGAATCTGTCCTCGGTACAGTGCTGAAAGCTGTAGCAGCGTGAGTTATCATACTTAGGCATTTCTCTCTCTCTCTCTCTCTCTCTCTCTCTCTCTCTCTCTCTCTCTCTCTCTCTCTCTCTCTCTCTCTCTCTCTCTCTCTCTCTCTCTCTCTCTCTCCCTCAAAACTCTATCCATGTTTTGGTACATTGCTCATAACCACTCTGCATAAGTTCTAGTGGTGGGAATATATATTAAACCAGTACTGTCTTCTAGTGTATACAGTATTTCTCATCCATAATTGTTCTATTGATTGTGCTATACCTAGCACAGCACAGCTCTCCTGAGGGACACTACCATCACAGCTCGGCTACAAACAGGTAATTGGTATAAACCTTGGTAATAAATACCGACAAGTTGGTTTAGAAAGACACGTAAGCAAACACTATAACATATTTATTAGAAGTGATCAAGGTCCCACGACCGAAACGTTTTCTAATAAATATGTTATAGTGTTTGCTTACGTGTCTTTCTAAACCAAACAGATAATTACACACACACACACACAGACCCACACAATTCCTTGAGCCCCCCAACTCTCATTCCCCCACTTATGCATAATAACTCAAACTGAACCATACCTTACCCACCATCCTGCCCCACCTACACTCCGATTCCTAACCCTTCTTAATCCAGAATCCCTTCTCACAATCAACTCCCTCCTCCCCCGAACCCCTTTTCCACTCTGTTCACCACCCTCCCCATCCTCCCTCACCCATGTACAAGGTTTCACCCACTCCCATTACATGATTCGCTCCCTTGCCCATACTTCCAGCCTCTAGGAGAATTGAAACCCATAAACCAGAACATAATAACACAAAGGAAGCTGAAAGTGGGATATAAAAATGTAGATGGGATGACAGACAAAAATGATGAATGGAAAAAGCAGATAGACAAGGCACAGACATTGTAGCAATAACAGTGACCAATCTTGCACAAGTGATAACAGATACATTCTTCCCAAAATGCTATCAAATAATGAGAAAAGATAGATGAAACAGGGGAAGTGAAGAAGCGTCAATACTAATCAGGAGCCGGTAGATTTTTTGAGAAGTGGGAAACCCAAGGTAGATGATAGCAGTGATGCACAACCTTTCACTAAACAGCAGGAGACCAAGACAGAAATAAGATGAGACCATCAGAAGGATAGTGGACACGATAGTGGAGGCACCACAATATTACTGACGAAAGACTCAACCATAAGGAAACAGAGTGGAAAACTCTGGAGGCACACTTAGGGACTGGATCCATGGCGAGCTAAGTTACTGCAGATGGCGATGAAAAGCTCCATGAGTCAGCATTTCAGGGACACAACTAGAGAGAGAAGAGGCCACTAACCAGGTGAGATGAAAAAACTACTGAGTGGTCAGGAGGTGTAATGAGTTAGCTTTAAGAACAGGTATCACAGGGATTATGCAGCCAGGAAAGAGTGAACCCAGCGGCCAGTGGGGAGATGGGACCAGGAGCTGAGACTCGGCAACTACAACCACAAATAGATGAGTGTACACACACACACACACACACACACACACACACACACACACACACACACACACACACACACACACACACAAACACACACACACACACACACACACACACACACACACACACACATTACACATACACACACACACACACACACACACACACACACACACACACACAAAACACACACACACACACACACACACACACACACACACACACACACACACACACACACACGTCCGAAGGTTCTTGAACCAAGAAACTGGAGTCACCTTTAGGATCAAACCTGTTGACCTCCTGTTCCTTTTGTCCTCCACCGTGGGCCCCCTGACTCACTCCCTCCCTACCTACCTACCTCTCTTCCACCCTTCCTCTGACCATCTCTCCTTCCCACACTCTATCTCACACTATTTCCCTCATTTTCTCCCACCTTCCCTCTCACCCACCATCTTTCTCACACTACCTCCCTATCTCCTTAGTTTCCTTCCTCCCTCCCTATCTCCTTAGTTCCCTTCCTCCCTCCCTGTCTCCTTAGTTCCCTTCCTCCCTCCCTCCTACCCACACTATCTCTAACACTCCTTACCTCCCTCTTCTCTCCCCTCTCTCCCTCTATCCCTCCCTCCCTCCATTCCTTCCTTCCTCCAATCTTTACATAGGCTGTATAAACATGGGCAATATATCTCAGTAACTTGTGTGTTCCTCTCAGCCTCACCACTGCCTCTCATCACCTCTGCCTCTCCTCGCCCCTGCCCTCTCCTCACCCCTGCCTCTCCTCACCCCTGCCTCTCCTCACCCCTGCCTCTCCTCACCCCTGCCTCTCCTCACCCCTGCCTCTCCTCACCCCTGCCTCGCCTCAACACTGGGCCCCGCCTCAACACTACCTTGCCTCACCCCCCTGGCTCTCCTCACCCCTGCTTCTCCCCACCATTGCCTCACCTCAACACTGCCTCGCCTCACCACTCCCTCGCCTCACCCCTGCCTCGCCTCACCACTGCCTCGCCTCACCACTGCCTCGCCTCACCACTGCCTCGCCTCACCACTGCCTCACTTCAACACTGCCTCGCCTCACCACTGCCTCGCCTCACCCCTGCCTCGCCTCAACACTGCCTCGCCTCAACACTACCTTGCCTCACCCCCCTGGCTCTCCTCACCCCTGCTTCTCCCCACCATTGCCTCGCCTCAACACTGCCTCTCCTCACCACTCCCTCGCCTAACCCCTGCCTCGCCTCACCATTGCCTCGCCTCACCCCTGCCTCGCCTCACCACTGCCTCGCCTCACCACTGCCTCGCCTCACCACTGCCTCTTGTCACCACTCCCTCGCCTAACCCCTGCCTCGCCTCACCACTGCCTCGCCTCACCCCTGCCTCGCCTCACCACTGCCTCGCCTCACCACTGCCTCGCCTCACCACTGCCTCTTGTCACCACTGTCTCACTTCAACACTGCCTCGCCTCACCACTGCCTCGCCTCACCACAGCCTCGCCTCACCACTGCCTCGCCTTACCACTGCCTCGCCTCAGTATATTCACACAATGGGTAAAGTTTGTAAATACTCTACAAAACTGATAATTAATTTTATCATTGAGTTAAAAGCTTTCTGACAACAGCCATTACCAAAGAAAACTAAGTTGCCTAGTTCTAACTTAAGCCACAACCTAAGTTACAACTTAGAATATAAGTGCATTACTGCACACATCTAAACACTTACAATATATATACATACATATATATATATATATATATATATATATATATATATATATATATATATATATATATATATATATATATGTAGCCAGCAAGAGGTTGAGTCAGTATTGCCAGTAATAGGTTCAGCCAATCTTGCCATTAAGAGGTTGAGTCAGTATTGCCAGTAAGAGGTTCAGCCAATCTTGCCATTAAGAGGTTGAGTCAGTATTGCCCGTAAGAGGTTCAGCCAATCTTGCCATTAAGAGATTGAGTCAGTGTTGCCAGTAAGAGGTTCAGTCAGTACGAGGTTGAGTCAGTATTGCCAGTAAGAGGTTCAGCCAATCTTGCTATTAAGAGGTTGAGTCACTATTGCCAGTAAGAGGTTCAGCCAATCTTGCCATTAAGAGGTTGAGTCAGTATTGCCAGTAAGAGGTTCAGCCAATCTTGCCATTAAGAGGTTGAGTCAGTATTGCCAGTAAGAGGTTCAGCCAATCTTGCCATTAAGAGGTTGAGTTAGTGTTGTCAGTAAGAGGTTCAGTCAGTACGAGGTTGAGTCAGTATTGCCAGTAAGAGGTTCAGCCAATCTTGCCATTAAGAGGTTGAGTCAGTATTGCCAGTAAGAGGTTCAGTCAGTACGAGGTTGAGTCAGTATTGCCAGTAAGAGGTTCAGCCAATCTTGCCATTAAGAGGTTGAGTCAGTATTGCCAGTAAGAGGTTCAGCCAATCTTGCCATTAAGAGGTTGAGTCAGTGTTGCCGTAGAGGTTCAAACCCAAAAATTTTAAAATTTAAAAGGTTTTAGTCCGTATTGCCAGTAAAAGGTTCAGCTAATTTGCCAATTTTAAGGGAAATTGAGTCAGTATTGCCCGTAAGGGTTCAGCCAATCTTGCATTAAGAGGTTGAGAAAGTGTTTTGCCAGAAGGGTTAGCCAATCTTGCCATTAAGGGGGTTTGGGGTCAGTATTGCCAGTTTAAAAGGTTCAGCCAATCTTGCCATTTAAAAGGTTTAGCATATTGCCAGTAAGAGGTTCGCCAAAACTTGCCATTAAGAGGTTTTAGAAAGGTTTCCAGTAAGAAGTTCAGCCAATTTGCCATTAATTTTGGGTTTAGTCAAATGTTGCCCCGTAAGAGGTTCAGCCAATCTTGGCCCCTTAAGAGGTTGAGTCAGGTTGCCAGTAAAAAGGTTCAGTCCCAAACTTGCCATTAAGAGGTTGATCAGTGTTGCCAGTTTAAAAGGTTTAGTCCCTTTTGCCATTTAAAAAGGTTGAGGGCAGTGTTGCCATTTAAAAGGGTTTAGTCAATCTTGCCATTAAGAGTTGAGTTAGTATTGGGCCCGAAGAGGTTTTAGTCAATCTTGCCATTAAGAGGTAGAGGGGGGCAGTATTGGGCCCGTAACAAGGGTTTAGGGCAAATACGAGTTTGAGTCAGTATTGCCAGTAAGAAGTTTAGCCAAAACTTGCCATTAAGAGGTTTAGTCAGTGTTCCCGTTAAAAAGTTTTAGGGCCAAACTTTTGGGATTAAAGTTGGGGTCAGTGTTTTGCCAGTAAGAAGTTTTTAGGGCCCAAAATTGCCATTTTAAAAGGTTTTAGTTTGTTTTTTGCCCGTAAGAGGTTCAGCCAAACTTGCCTTAAGAGGGGTTTATCAGTGTACCCGTAAAAGGTTAGCCAATTGCCATTAAAGAGGTTGAAATATTGTTGCCAGTAAGAAGTTCAGCCAATCTTGCCATTAAGAAAGGGTTTAGTTTAGTGGGTTTCCAGTAAGAAGTTTTAGCCCCAAACTTGGGGCCCTTTTAAAAGGTTGAGAAATGTTGCCCTAAGAATTCAGCCAATTTTGCCCTTAAGAGGGGTTTAGGGCAGTGTTGCCGAAGAGGGTTTAGCCCTTTTTGCCATTAAGAGGGGGAGTCAAATTTTTCCAGTAAGAGGTTTTAGCCAATTTTTGCCATTAAAAAGGTTGAGTCAGTGTACCAGTAAGAGGTTCAGTCCTTTTTGCCCTTTGGAGGTTGAGTCAGTGTTGCCAGTAAGAGGTTTAGTCAATCTGCCCTTAAGAGGTTTTAGTCGTATGGCCCTAAGAGGTTCAAATCAAACTTTGCCAATTAAGAGGTTTTAGCAGTTTGCCGTTTAAAAGGTTCAGTCAGTTTCCCAGGTTGAGTCAGTATTGCCAGTAAGAGGTTCAGTCAGTAAAGAGGTTGGTCAGTATTGCCAGTAAGAAGTTTACCCCAAACTTGCATTAAGAGGTTTTTGGGCAGGTTGCCATAAAAAGGTTTTAGCCAATCTTTGGGCCCTTAAAAGGGTTTATCAGTGTTTTCCCGTAAAAAGTTCAGGGCCAAATTTTCCCTTTTAAAAGGTTGAGTCAAATGTTGCCATAAGAAATTCACCAATTTGCCATTAAGAGGTTTTTGTCCCGTGTTGCCCGTAAAGGGTTTAGCCAATTTTTTGCCATTAAGAGGTTGAGTCAGTGTTGCCAGTAAGAAAAATTTAGCCAATCTTGCCCTTTTAAAAGGTTTTAGTCAGTGTTGCCGTAAGAGGGTTTGCCCAAACTTGCCATTAAGAGGGTTTAGTCATTTTTGCCATAAAAGTTTAGCCAAACCCTTTCCCTTAAGAGGTTGAGTTCCCTGTTGCCCCGTAAGAAGTTCAGCCAAACTTGCCATTAAGAGGTTGGAAAGTGTTGCCAGTAAGGGAAAATCAGCCCAAACTTGCCCTTAAGAGGTTGAGTCAGTGTTGCCAGTAAGAAGTTCAGCCAATCTTGCCTTTTTGGGTTGATCAGTGTTGCCAGTAAAGGTTCAAACCCCCAAACTTGCCATTTTAAAAGGGTTTTAGTCAGTTTTGCCAAAAAAGAAGTTCCCCGCCAATCTTGCCATTAAGAAATTGAGTCAGTGTTGCCCGTAAGAAGGGTTTAAACCAATCTTTCCATTAAGGGTTTTATCGTGTGCCCCGTAAAAGTTCAGCCCCAATTTTTGCCATTAAAAGGTTTTAGTCCCGTAAATTTCCCGTTTAAGGAAATTCAGCCAATCTTGCCATTAAGAGGGGTTTAAAAGTGTTTTCCGTAAGAAGTTCAGCCCAAACTTGCCATTAAGGGTTTTAAATCAGTGTTGCCAAATAAGAAGTTCAGCCCCAAATTTTCCATTAAGAGGTTGAGTCAGTGTTGCCAGTAAGAAAATTTTAGCCAATCTTTGGGCCCTTAAGAAAGTTTTTCAGTGTTTTCCCGTAAGAAGTTCAGCCAAAACTTTCCTTAAGAGGTTTTTAACAGTTTGCCATAAAAAAGTTCACCAATCTTGCCATTAAAGGTTGGGGGAAATGGTTTCCAAATAAAAGTTCAGGCCCCAAACTTTCCTTAAGAGGTTGAGTCAGTGTTGGGCCCGAAAGAGGTTTTAGCCAATCTTGCCATTTAAAGGTTGAGTCCCGTGTTTCCATAAGAGGGTTTAGCCAATCTTGCCCCTTAAGGGAAGGGTTTAAATCAGTTTTGCCCGTAAGAGGGTTTAGTCAACTTGCCATTAAAAAAGGTTGAGTCAGTATTGCCATAAGAGGTTTAGCCAATTTGCCCCCTTAAGAGGTTGATCAGGTTGCCCTAAGGGGGTTCAGTCAATTTGCCATTAAGAGGTTTTTAGTTCCCGTATTGCCCGTAAGAGGTTCAGCAGTCGAAAGGGTTTAGTCAGTATTGCCCGTAAGAAGTTCAGCCAATCTTTCCCTTTTAAAAGTTGAGTCAGTGTTTTCCAGTAAGAGGTTCGCCAATTTTTCCATTAAAGGTTTTAGTCCAAGGGGGTTTCCAGTAAAAAGTTCAGCCAATCTTCCATTAAGAGGTTGAGTCAGTGTTGCCAATAAAAAAGATTCAGGCCCAAACTTGGGCCCTTAAGAGGGTTTAGTCATGTTGCCAGTAAGAGGTTTCCCGCCAATCTTTCCCTTAAAGGTTGAGTCAGTGTTGCCAGTAAAAAAGGGTTTACCAATCCCTTTCCATTAAAAGGTTGAGTCAGTGTTGCCCTAAAAAGTTTTAGCCAATCTTGCCCCTTAAGAGGTTTTGGAAAATGTTGCTAGGGAAGGGGGTTCAGCCAATTTGCCATTAAGAGGTTTTAGTCAGTTTGCCCGTAAGAATTCATCCAACGGGGGGGGGGCCCTTAAGAGGTTTAGTCAGTGTTGCCCGTAAGGGAAATTCAGCCTATCTTTTCCATTAAGAGGGTTTTTTCCCGTGTTTGCCAGAAGAAGTTCCCGCCAATCTTTCCAGGTTTTGGGGCAGTGTTGGGCCCGTTTAAAAAGTTCAGCCAAAACTTGCCATTAAGAGGTTGAGGTTTAGTGTTTCCATAAAAGGTTAGCCAATCTTGCCAAATTTAAAAGGTTTTAGTCAGTTTTTGCCAGTAAAAAGTTCAGCCCAAACTTGCCATTTTAAAAGGTTGAGTTTAGTGTTGCCCGTAAAAAGTTTTTAGCCAATCTTGCCATTAAGATGTTGATCAGTGTTTTTTAGTAAGAAGTTCAGCCAATTTGCCATTAAAAGGGTTTTGGGAAAATGTTGCCAGTAAAAAGTTCAGCCAAATTTTTTGCCATTAAGAGGTTTAAATCCCGTTTTTTGCCAGTAAAAAGTTTTAGCCCCAAATTTTCCATTAAGGGGGTTTAGTTAGTGTTGCCGTAAAAAATTTCAGCCAAACTTGCCATTAAGAGGTTGGTCAGTGTTGCCAGTAAGAAGTTCTGCCCCAAACTTTCCCTTAAAGGTTTTAGTCAGTGTTCCAGGGAAGAAGTTCAGCCAAAACTTTTCCATTAAGAGGTTTAGTTTAGTGTTGCCAGTAAGAAGTTCAGCCAATCTTGGGCCCTTAAAAGGTTTTAGTCAGTGTTGCCAGTAAGAAGTTCAGCCCAAATTTTCCTTAAGAGGTTGAGGGAAAATGTTGCCACTAAAAAGTTCAGCCAATCTTTCCATTTAAAATGTTGAGTCGTGTTCCAGTAAGAAAATTCAGCCAATCTTTCCTTAAAATGTTGAGTCAGTGGTTTCCAGTAAAAAATTTTAGCCAATCTTTCCATTATGAAAGGGTTTAGTCAGTGTTGCCATTTTTTAAGAGGTCCCCCCGCCTCAAAAAATGGGGATAAGAAAGGGAAAAAAAGAGCATCCGCTTAATTAAACCCTTTTTTTTTAACAACCCTTTACTTGTTTAACCTCGTTAAAAAAAATAACCCCCTTTAAATTTCCCTCTTTCCTCCCGCCTCACCACCCCCCCCACCACCCCCCCCACCCCCCACCACCCCCCCACCCCCACCCCACCCTCCCACCCCCCACCACCCCCCATAAACCCCCCACCACCCACCACCCCCCCCACCCTCACCACCCCCCACCCCCCCCCTAACCCTCACCAACCCCCCACCCCCCGGGAAAAACCGCCCAGGGAAGACCCCCAGGTAAAACTCACCGGGGGGAAGATCACCGGGGAAAACTCGCCAGGTAAGACTCACCGGGTTTAAAAACTCAAACCGGGGAAGACTCCCCCCCAGGTAAGACTCCCCAGGGAAACTCACCGGGTTTAAGGGGCTTTTCCCCCCGGTAAGACTCGCCCAGGTAAAATCACCCAGGTAAGGGGCTCGCCCCAAATAAAAACTCACCGGGGAAAAACTCACCGGGGGAAAAACTCCCCACGTAAGACTCGCCCAGGTAAGACTCACCCAGGTAAGACCGCCCCGGTAAGATTTACCGGGGAAACTTTACCCGGGGAAACTCGCCCCCGGTAAACTCACCCAGGTAAAAACACCCCCGGGAAGACTCACCCAAAGGGAAGACTCACCCAGGGAAGACTCACCCGGTAAGACTCCCGGGTTTAAAACTCACTCAGGTAAGACCACCAGGTAAGGGCCCCCGCCCAGGAAAGAACTTTACCCCCCGTAAGTTTCCCCCAGGTAAGACTCGCCAGGGAAGACTTTTACCCCGGTAAACTCGCCCAGGTGACTCACCCCGGTAAGACTCGCCCAGGTAAGACTCGCCCAGGGAAGGGCTCACCCAGGGTAAAGACTCACCCCGGGTAAAACTCCCCTCAGGGAAGACCACCGGGTAAACCCGCCCCCGGGAAGACTGCCCCTGTAAAAAACTCACCCAATTTTAAGACTCCCCAGGTAAAACTCACCCATGTAAAACCCTTTCCCAGATAAGACTCACCCAGGGAAGCTCACCGGGTAAAATAAAACCCCGGTAAGGGCTCACCAGGTAATACCCCACCCAGGGAAGACTCAAACCCGGGGAAGACCCCGCCCCGGTAAGGGGGCCCCCCAGGTAAACTCACCCAGGTAAGACTCGCCCCGGTAAGACTCACCCGGGGAAAGGGCTCACCGGGGAAGAACTCGCCCACGTAAAACTCGCCCAGGTAAGACTCACCCAGGGAAGGGCTCGCCCAGGTAAGACTCACCGGGGAAGACTCACCGGGTAAGACTCGCCCCCGGGGAAAACTCACCCAGGTAAGACTCACCCAGGGAAGGGCCCCCCAGGGAAGACTCAAACCCCGGTAAAAAACCACCCAGGTAAAACTCCCCCGGGGAAGACTCACTCAGGTAAGGGACTCACCGGGTAAGACTCGGGCCCCGGGTTTTGACTCACCCCCCCCGTTTTGTCTCACCCAGGTAAGATCCCCCCGGTAAGACTCACCCAGGGGAAGACTCGCCCAGGTAAGACCCCACCCGGTAAGACTCGCCCAGGTAAGACTCGCCCATTAAAAACTCACCCCGCTAAGACTCACCCAGGTAAGACTTTACCCCAGGAAAACTTTACCGGGTAAGACTCGCCCAGGTAAGACTCGCCCCTGTAAAGGGCTCACCCATGTAAGAAATTTACCCCCGGTAAGACTCACCCATGTAAGACTTACCCCGATAAGACTTTACCCAGGTTTAAGGGCTCACCGGGTTTTAAGGGCCCCACCCAGGGAAGACTCAAACCCGGTAAGAAATCACCCAGGTAAACTCACCCAGGTAAGACTTTACCCAGGTAAGACTCACTCAGGGAAGACTCACCCGGGTTTAAAACTTTGGCCAGTAAACTCGCCCAGGTAAGACCCACCCCGGGAAAAGGGCCCCCCAGGTAAAACTCCCCAGGGGAAGGGCTTTCCCGGTAAGCTCACTCAAAGGGAAGACTCCCCCGGGGGAAAGACTCACCCAGGTAAGACTCACCAGGAAAAACTCACTAGGTAAGGGCTCAAACCGGGTTTTAAAACTCGCCCAAATAAAACCCCCCCAAGTAAGTCCCCCACCCAGGTAAGACTCCCCCAGGTAAAAACTCACCCAGGGAAGACTCGCCCAGGAAGACTCACCCCGGTAAGACTCCCCCGGTAAGGACTCGCCCAGGTAAGACTCCCCACTAGACTCACCCAGGTAAAACTCACTCAGGTAAAACTCACCGGGTAAGACTCGCCCAGGTAAGACTCGCCCCCTTTTTAAAACCAACCCCCTGGAAGACTCACCCAGGGAAACTTTCCCCCTGAAACTTACCCAGATAAACTCACCCAGGTAAGACTCAGGGGAAAAACTCACCCCGGTAAACCCCAGGTAAGACTCACCCCGGTAAAACTCACCCAAAGGGAAGGGCTCACCCAGGTACGACTCACCCAGGTTTAAAACTCACTCAGGTAAGAAATCCCGGGTAAGGGTCGCCAGGTAAGGGCTCGCCCTGGGAAGGGCTCACCCAGGTAAAAGGGTCACCCCGGTAAGAAATCACCCCGGTAAAAACTTACCCCGGTAAAACCCCTCAGGTTAAAAACCCCACCGGGGAAGACTCAACCCCGGTAAGACTCACCAGGGAAGACTCACCCCAAATAAGGGGCTCACTCAAAGGGAAAAAACTCCCCGGTTTTGACTCACCCAGGTAAGAACACCCAGGTAAAATCACCCAGGTAAGGGCTCACCCCCGGAAGTCTTTACCCATAAAATCAAACCCCGGTAAGACTTACCCCGGTAAACTCACCCAGGTAAGACCCCACCGGGGGAAAATCACCCAGGTTTAAACCCCACCAGGTAAAACTCACCCAGGGGAAGACTCACTCACGTAAGACTTTCCCCGGTAAGAATCCCCCCAGGGAAGACTCACCCCGGGAAGACTCACTCAGGGAAGACTCACCCCGGTAAGATTCACCCAGGAAAATTCCCCCCAGGTAAGACTCAAACCCCGGGAAGACCACCCAGGGAAGACTCTCCCGGTAAGACTCACCCCGTAAAAACTCACCCAGGGAAGACTTTGTCCCCCGGAAAATTCACCCAGGAAGACTCACCCAGGGGAAAAACTCCCCCCAGGGAAAAGACTTTACCCAGGTAAGACTCACCAAGGTAAGAAATCGCCCAGGTTTGGGCCCACCCCCTAAGGGTCACCCCGGTAAAACTCCCCCCGGGAAGACTCCCCCCCCAGGGAAAAACTCACCCAGGTAAGACTCACCCAGGTAAGGGCTCGCCCCCGGTAAGACTTTGCCAGGTAAACTCGCACCGGGAAGACTCCCCAGGTAAGACTCGCCCAGGTAAGACTCACCCCCGGGAAGGGGCTTGCCCCAGGTTAAAACTCCCCAGGTAAGGGCCACCCCCCTAAACCCCCACCCGGGAAAACTCACTCAGTAAGACTCACAGGGTAAGACTCGCCCCGGTTAAAAACTCGCCATGTAAGACTCACCCATGTAAGACCAAACCCCGGTAAGAAATCACCCATGTTAAAACTTACCCAGATAAAAACTCACCCAGGTTTAAAACCACCGGGGTAAGATTTACCCAGGGAAGACTCACCGGTAAGACCAAACCCCGGTAAGACTCACCCGGAAGACTCACCCCCGGTAAACTTTCCCCCAGGGAAACTCACTCAGGTTTAAAACTCACCGGGGGAAAACTTTGGCCAGGTTTAAACTCGCCCAGGTAAGGGTCACCCCCGGGAAGGCTCACCCGGTAAGACTCACCCATAAAACTTACCCAGGGAAGACTCACTCAGGGAAGGGCTCACCGGGGAAGACTCAACCCCGGGAAGACTCACCCGGTAAGACTCACTCGGTAAGGGGCTACCGGGAAGACTCGCCCCGGAAGACTAAACCCCCCGTAAGTCTCACCCGGTAAGGGGCTCGCCCATAAAAACCACCCATTTAAAACTCGCCCAGGTAAAACTCACCCAAAAGGGAAGATCGCCCAGGTAAAAAACTCGCCCCGGTAAGGGTTTCCCCAAATAAAAACTCACCCAGGTAAGACTCCTTTAGGTAAGACTCACCGGGTTTAAAGGGCTCGCCCAGGTAAGGGCTCGCCCATGTAAGACTCACCCTGTTTAAAATCACCCAGGTAAGACTCACCCCTGTAAGACTTACCCCGATAAGACCAAACCCCGGTAAGACCTCACGGGGTAAGACTTTACCCGGTTTTAAAACCCCTAACAGTAAGACTCACCCAGGAAGAACTCCCCCAGGTAAGGAAATCACCCAAAGGGAAAAACTCACCCCGGTAAGACTCACTCAGGTAAGCCCTCACCGGGGAAAAACTCGGGCCCGGTAAGAACCCCCCAGGTAAGACTCACCCCGGTTTAAAGGGTCACCCCGGGAAGACTCACCCAGGTAAAACTTTCCCAGGTAAGACCCCAAAGGGAAGACTCACCGGGTAAGACCCCCCCCCCCCCGGGGACTCACCAGGGAAGATCACCCAAGTAAGACTCACTAAAGGGAAGGGCTCCCCGGTTTAAGGGGCTCACCCAGGTAAAAAACTCCCCCCAGGTAAGACTCACTCAAAGGGAAAAACTCACCCAGGTAAGTCCCCCACCCAGGTAAGGGCTCAACCCCCGGGGAAGACTTACCCAGGTAAGACTCACCCCGGTAAGACTCACCGGGGAAGACTCCCAGGGAAGACTCACCAGGAAAGACTCACCCCCGGTAAAAACTCACCACGTAAAAAAACCTTCCCCCGGTAAGACTCACCCCGGTTTAAAACTCACCCCGGTAAGAAATCCTCAGGTAAGACCCCACCCAGGGGAAGATTCACCCGGAAGATTTTGCCCAGGTAAGACTCCCCAGGTAAAACCTTTACCCAGGAAAAAACCCCCTTCCCCAAGTAAGAATCACCCACGTAAAACCCCACCCAGGAAGACTCTCCCGGAAAGATTCACCCATAAGACTCACCCCGGTAAAAACTCACCCCGGGAAAACTCACCCAGGTAAGACTCACCAAGGTAAGACTTTGCCCAGGTAAACCCCCCCGGTAAGAAATCACCCAGGTAAGACTCAACCCCGGTTTAACCCCTCTCCCCCGGTAAGACTCACCAAAGGGAAGACTCACCCAGGGAAGGGCTCGGGCCCCGGTAAGAAATGCCCCGGTTTAAAACCGCCCAGGTTTGACTCGCCCAGGGAAGATCACCCAGGGAGATCACCCAGGTTTAAGGGCCGGCCCCCAACATTCCATGTAACATACCAAATTTACAAGGATATAAGTGTTTAAGGCAAGTGGTAACACTGGGCATAATTTGGTCCCGTTACCCCCCCCCCCCCCCCAGTGGGACAAAATTTAAAAAGGGAGCCCGGCGGGGGGGGCTGGCGGGCTTTTAGTTTCCCAAAATTGAAAAGAACATTAGCCCAAAATGATAATTTTTTTTTTTTTCCCTGCAACAACCTAAAAAAAATTAAAATAAAAAGGATTTCAAAAAAAAATTTTTTAAAAAAAAAAATTTTTTAAAAAAATTAAAAAAAAAACCCTTTTTCCCCCCAAAAAAATTCATGGGGGGTTCTTCCTTCAAAAACCCCTTTCCTTAAAAAAAAAAATTTTTTAAAAAAAAAATTTTTTCCAAAAAAAAACCGGGGGTTTCCCTTCAAAATTTTTTTAAAAAAAAAAAATTTTTTTAACCTCCTCTTTTCCTTAAAAAAAAAATTTTTTCAAAAAAAATTTTTTTAAAAAAAAAAATTTTTCCTTAAAAAAATTTTTCCTTAAAAAAAAAAATTTTCCTTAAAATCCTTTTTCCAAAAAAAAAAATTTCTTAAAAAAAAAAATTTTTTTAAAAAATTTTTTAATTTTTTAAAAAAAAAATTTTTTAAAAAAAAAAATTTTTCCAAAAAAAAATTTTTTAAAAATTTTTTCAAAACCCCCTTTCTTTTCAAAAGGGAAAAAAAGGAAAGGATAAAAAGAGGAAGGGGTAAAGAAAGAAAAAAAAGGAAGATAAAGAGGAAGGTAAGAGAGGAAGGATAAGAAGAGGAAGGGTAAGAGAGGAAGGATAGAAGGGAAGGATAAGAGGGAAGGATAGAAGAGGAAGGATAAGAAGGGAAGGATAAGAAGAGGAAGGGGAAGGAGGGAAGGATAAGAAGAGGAAGATAAGGAGGAAAGGTAAGAAGAGGAAGGATAGAAGAGGAAAGGGTTAAGGGGAGGAAGGATAAGAAGGAGGAAGGATAAGAGAGGAAGGATAAAGAGGAGGATAAGGGGGAAGGAATAAGAAGAGGAAGGATAAGAAGGGAAGGATAGAAGAGGAGGATAAGAAGAGGAAGGAAAAAGAGGGAGGATAAGAGAGGAAAGGGTAGAAAAGGCAGGATAAGAAGAGGAAGGATAAGAAGAGGAAGGATAAGAAGAGGAAGGATAAAAGAGGAGGTAGAAGAGGAAGGTAAGAAGGGAAGGATAAGAAGAGGAAGGATAAGAAAAGGAAAGGGAAAAAAGGAAGGTAAGAAGAGGAGGATAAGAAAAGGAAGGTAAGAAGAGGAAGGATAAGAAGAGAGGAAGGATAAAGGAAAGGGGGAAGGAAGAAGAGGAAGGATAAGGAGAGGAAGGATAAGAGGAGGAAGGATAAGAAGAGGAAGGGATAAGAAGAGGAGGATAAGAAGAGGAAGGATAAAAGAAGGAAGGATAAGGAAGAGGAAGGATAAGAAGAGGAAAGGGTAAGAAGCGGAAGGATAGAAGAGGAAGGATAAGAAGAGGAAGGATAAGAAGAGGAAGGATAAGAAGAGGAAGGATAAGAAAAGGAAGGATAAGAGGGGGAAGGATAAACAAGAAGGGAAGGGGGGAAGGATAAGAAGAGGAAGGATAAGAAGAGGAAGGGGTAAGAAGAGGAAGGATAAGAAGAGGAAGGATAAGAAAAAGGAAGGATAAAAGAAAGGGAAGGATAAAAAGAGGAAGGATAAGAAGAGGAAGGATAAGAAGAGGAAGGATAAGAAGAGGAAGGTAAGGAGAGGAAGGATAGAAGGGGGAAGGATAAGAAGAGGAAGGAAAGAAGAGGAAAGGTAAAGAAAAGGAAGGATAAGAAGAGGGAAAAGGGTTAAAGAAAGAGGAAGGATAAGAAGAGGGGATAAGAAAGGGGGGGTAAGAAGGGAAGGGGTAAGAAGAGGAAAGGAATAAGGAGGGGAAAATTTGAAGAGGAAGGATAAGAAGAGGGGAAGGATAAAAAAAAGGAGGATAAGAAGAGGGAAAGGATAAGAAGGGAAAGGGGGAAAAAGAGGAAGGATGGGGAAGGATAAGAAGGGAAGGGTAAGAAGGGAAGGATAGAAGAGGAAGGTAAGAAGAGGGAAAAAATAAGAAGAGGAAGGATAGGAGGGGTAAAAAAAGGAGGGAAGAAGAGGAAGGATGGAGGAAGGGTAAGAGGGGGATAAGAAGAGGAAGGGTGAAGAGGAAGGGTAAGGGGGGAAAAGGGGGAAAAGGAAGGGGGGAGGGGAAGAAAAGGAAGGGGAAAGAAAGGGAAGGGGAAGGAGGAAGGTAAAATTTTAAGTAAAAGAAATTTAAAAAATAAACCCCTAAAAAAATAAAAAAAAAATAAAAGGGGGGGAAAAAAATAAAGAAAATAAAAAAATAAAAGGGGGGAAAAAAATTTTTTTAAATTTTAAAAAAATAAAAAATAAAAAATAAAAAAAATTTAAAAAATAAAAAAAAAAAAAATTAAAAAAGGTTAAATTTTAAAAAAAAAAATTTAAAAAAATTTCCCACCCTTTTAAAAAATAAAAATTAAAAATTTTTAAAAAAAAAAAAAAAAAAATAAACCAAATTTTAAAAAATTTTAAAAATGAAAATAAAAAATCCAAAAACCCCCCTTAAAAAATTTTTCCCTTTTCACCCCCAAAAATTTTTAAAATAAAACCCCTTTCAAAAAACCCCCCTTCCCCCCCCACTCCTTTTCAATTTAACCCCCCAAACCCCTTTCCCTTATACCCCACCCCTTTTTCCCTCTTCCTTCACCTCCTCTTTCCCTTCCCCCCTCCTAAATTTTTTACCCCCCTTTACCTCCTCTTCCTTCACCTCCCTTTTTTCACCTCCTCTTCCCTTTACCCCTCTTCCTTCACCCCCTTTCTTCCCTCCCTTTCCTTCCCCCCTTTTTCCTTTACCTCTCTTCCTTCATTTTCCTTTACCTTCCCCCCTTCACCTCCTCTTCCTTTAAACCCCCCTCCTCTTCCCCCCTCCTCCTCTTCCCTTCCCCCTCCTCTTCCTTCACCCCCTCTTCCCTTCACCTCCCTTTCCTTCACCCCCTCTTCCTTCCCTCCTCTTCCTTCACCTCCTCTTTCCCTTTACCTCCTCTTCCTTTACCTCCTTTCCTTCACCCCCTTTCCTTTACCCCCCCTTTTTTACCTCCTCTTCCTTTCCCCCCTCTTCCCTTTCCCCCCCTCTTCCTTCACTCCTCTTCCCCCACCTCCTCTTCCTTCACCCCCTCTTCTTAACCCCCCTTTCCTTTTCCCTTCTTTCCCCTCTTCCTTCACCCCCCTTCTTCCCCCCCTTTCCTTCTCCTCCTGTCGAGGGGGTATAATGTTTAGTTTCAGGATTTTCTTAACCTGTCTCCCCTTCACTTCTATTTTCCGCTCCTCACCCATTCCTCCCTACCCCCCGCTCCCTTTTCCCTTTCCCCCCCTCCCTCCCCCCCTCCCCCCCCTCCCCCCCTTCCCTCCCCCTCCTGACAGACATTTAAAATTCCCCATAACAAGATTTAAAAAAGTAACGTTGAAGGGAAGTTCTTTTCCCCCCTCCCTTTTCTCCCTGGTTTTTTTTTGTGGTAAACAGAGGGAGCAGGCAGGAGGGACGGCAGGGGAGGCTGGAGGGGCGGAGGAGAAGGAGGGCGACAAGCAGGCAGGAGGGGCGACAGGGGAAAGGACGGCAGGCGGGGAGGAGGGACGGCAGGCAGCGAAAGGACGGGGGCAGGGGGGGGGGAAGGCAGGCAGGCATGAGGGCGGGATGAGGTAGGGGGCGGAGGCAGGGGAGGAGGGACGACGACAGGCAGGAGGGTGACAGGCAGGCAGGGAGACGGCGGCAGGGAAGAGAACGGCAACCGGAAAGGGGAGCGCAGGGAGGTAGGAGGGACGGCAGGCAGGGAGGGGGACGGAGGAGGTAGGTGGACGGAGGGAGGCAGGAGGGGGGGCAGGCAGGGGGGAGGGACGGCAGGCGACAGGAGGGACGACAAACGGCGGGGGGACGACAGGCAAACAGGAGAGAGGGGCAGGGAGGGAGGAAAGGGCGGCAGGTAGGCCGAGGGCTGCAGGCAGGCACGGGACGACAGGCGGCGGAAGGACGGTAGGGAGGCAGGAGGAACGAATGCAGGTAGGGGAGACGGCAGGCAGGTTTGAAGGGGCGGCGGCGGAGGAGGGACAACAGGAGGCAGGAGTGACGGCAGACAGGTACGGGGGGCGGCAGGCGGCAGGAGGAAAAAGCTGCGGTAGGAGAGACGGCAGGCAGGTAGGAGGGACGGCAGGCAGGCAGGAGGAACGACATGCAGGTAGGAGAGACGGCAGGCAGGTAGGAGGGACGGCAGACAGGTAGGAGGGACGGCAGGCAGGAGGAACGACATGCAGGTAGGAGAGACGGCAGGCAGGTAGGAGGGACGGCAGGCAGGCAGGAGGGACGACAGGCAGGCAGGAGAGACGGCAGGCAGGTAGGAGGGACGGCAGGCAGGCAGGATGGACGGCAGGCAAGCAGGAGGGAAGGCAGACAGGCAGGAGGGACGGCAGGCAGGCAGGAGGGAAGGCAAGCAGGCAGGAGGGAAGGCAGGCAGGCAGGAGGGACGGCAGGCAGGTAGGAAAAACGGCAGGCAGGCAGGAGGAACGGCAGGCAGGCAGGAGGGACGGCAGGCAGGTAGCAGGGACGACAGTCAGGCAGGAGAGACGGCAGGCAGGTAGGAGGGACGGCAGGCAGGCAGGAGGGACGGCAGGCAGGCAGGAGGGAAGGCAAGCAGGCAGGAGGGAAGGCAGGCAGGTAGTAGGGAAGGCAGGCAGGCAGGAGGGACGGCAGGCAGGCAGGAGGAACGACATGCAGGTAGGAGAGACGGCAGGCAGGTAGGAGGGACGGCAGGCAGGCAGGAGGGGCGACAGGCAGGCAGGAGAGATGGCAGGCAGGCAGGAGGAACGACATGCAGGTAGGAGAGACGGCAGGCAGGTAGGAGGGACGGCAGGCAGGCAGAAGGGACGACAGGCAGGCAGGAGAAGACGGCAGGCAGGTAGGAGGGACGGCAGGCAGGCAGGAGGGACGGCATGCAAGCAGGAGGGAAGGCAGACAGGCAGGAGGGACGGCAGGCAGGCAGGAGGGAAGACAAGCAGGCAGGCAGGCAGGAGGGACGGCAGGCAGGTAGGAGGGACGGCAGGTAGCAGGAGGAACGGCAGGCAGGCAGGAGGGACGGCAGCAAGTGGACGACAGGCAGGCAGGAGGGACGACAGGCAGGCAGGAGGGAAGGCAGGCAGGCAGGAGGGAAGGCAGGCAGGCAGGAGGGAGGGCAGGCAGGCAGGAGGGAAGGCAGGCAGGCAGGAGGGACGGCAGGCAGGTATGAGGGACGGCAAGCAGGCAGGAGGAACGACATGCAGGTAGGAGAGACGGCAGGCAGGTAAGAGGGACGGCAGGCAGGCAGGAGGGACGACAGGCAGGCAGGAGAGACGGCAGGCAGGTAGGAGGGACGGCAGGCAGGCAGGAGGGTCGGCAGGCACCCAGACAGGAGGGATAGAAGGGCAGACATACAGACAGGCAGGAAGGCAATGAGGTTGTCAAACCCTCATATTATCTGACAACACATCAAACTCTCTCTCTCTCTCTCTCTCTCTCTCTCTCTCTCTCTCTCTCTCTCTCTCTCTCTCTCTCTCTCTCTCTCTCTCTCTCTCTCTCTCTCTCTCTTCTCTCTCTCTCTCTCCTCTCTCTCCTTCTCTCTATCTCTCTCTCTCTCTCTCTCTCTTACGTCCCCTTGCCTCTGAAATTGAATAGAGGTAAAATGAGAGGAACAACATGTGTGTGTGGGAGAGTGTGAGGGTGTGAGGGAGGGAGAGTGTGAGGGAGAATGTGAGGGAGAGTGTGAGGGAGAGTGACACTCGTGGTTCAGTACGTGAAACATGGTTTAACATCATTAACTCAGTGTTCACTCTGCAACATTGCTGCCTGCAACATTGCTGCCTGCAACATCACTACCTGCAACATCGCTACCTGCAACCCTGCTACCTGCAACATTGCTGCCTGCAACATTGCTACTTTCAATATTCCTACCTGCACCATTGCTACCAGCAACATTGCTCCCTGCAACATTGCTAACTGTAACATTGCTACCTGCAAACATTGTTGCCTGCAACATTGCTACCTGCAACATTCCTACCTGCAACATTGCTACCTGCACCATTCCTAACTGCAACATTCCTACCTGCAACATTGCCTGCAGCATTGTTGCTTGCAACATTCCTACCTGAAACATTGCTGCCTACAATATTGCTGTCTGCAACATTGCTACCTGCAGCATTGCTACCTGCAACTTTGCTGACTGCAACATTACTATCTGCAACATTTCTACCTGCAACATTGCTACCTGCAACATTGCTACCTGCACCATTGCTGTCCGCAGCATTGCTACTTGCAACATTGGTACCTGCAACATTGCTGCCTGAAACATTGCTACCTGCAACATTGCTGACTGCAACATTTATGTCTGCAACATTGCTATCTGCAACATTGCTGCCTGCAACATTGCTACCTGCAGCATTTCTACCTGCAACATTGCTAACTGTGATGTTGCCTGCAACATTATCTGCAACATTTCTTCCTGCAACATTGCTACCTACAATGTTGTCATCTGCAACATTGCTGCTAGCATCACTGCTGCCTGCAACATTGATGTCTGCAGCATTGTCTGAAACATTGCTACCTGCAACATTGCTGCCTGCAATTTTGCTACCTGTAACATTGCTGCCTGCAACATTGCTGCCCGCAACATTGCTGCCTGCAATTTTGCTACCTGTAACATTGCTGCCTGCAATTTTGCTACCTGTAACATTGCTGCCTGCAACATTGCTGCCCGCAACATTGCTGCCTGCAACATTGCTCCTCTGCCTTCATCTGCGAGCTTCAAGGCAACGAATTCTCATAGCAGTGTTCCACAGCCCCACTGTTGTCGCTGGTTCATTGTCCCAGTGACACGTTGGTCCGTTGTTCCATTGACCTGTTGGTCCACTTTTTTAATGACCTGTTGCTGTATAGCCCTTGTGGCTTAGCGCTTCTTTTTGATTATAATAATAATAATTTAATGACCTGTTGATGCATTGTTCATTGTTCATTGCTCCAGTTGCCCAATAGGCAAGTTGTTCATTATTCAATTGTCTGTTTCAATTGTCCATTGTTCCACATTACTGATACAGTGTTCCATTAATCCACTGTTCCAATTCATGTTTCATAGTTCCATTGGTTCATTATACTGCTTGACCAGTGGCTCAGTTTTTTGCTGTTATCACCAGTGAGTCGAACCTTGTGTGTCGAACTTTGTGTGTCGAACCTTGTGTGTAGAACCTTGTGTGTCGACCCTTGTGTGTCGACCCTTGTGTGTCGAACCTTGTGTGCCGAACCCTGTGTGTGGAACCCTGTGTGTCGAACCTTGTGTGCCGAACCCTGTGTGTGGAACCTTGGTCGCTACACTTTACGTTGTAGAAGAGAGTGTAATTCCGTCAGAGTAGTGGACGAGCTTTGACCAAGTTAACCATCTTCACAGCGCGGAAGTAATCGCAATACAACGCCTAATTTACAAATGTGTAAAAAATTCCACAGTGAAATTAGAAAATACAAGATGAGCACTTTCGTGTTTTTACACACATCTTCAGAAGAATAGGAAGATGAGGCAAGAGAAGGAGATTTAAATGTTATACACTGAGGTGACATCTCACTCAGAGAAGGTGACAACACATCATCGCACCACTGATCACTGTTGTAAGTTCATCTGGCATTTTTGTAGCAGCCAGGTCCTATATCCTTGATGGTGACTACAGATGCTGTTGCATCTTTCCCCTGACACTGTCAATACTCAACCCCTCACAGCGCTCCCACTCGATTCCATTTGCTCTCAGTAAGAAATAGCTTAAATTAAAAATACGTTCTTTTAGTGGCCAGCGGCCGATAAAAATAAAAAAAAATCATGACCTGTGCACTCAGATAAGTAACGACCATAAACTGAAATATTGTTGTCCCGATGTAGGACCTCCGTGAACTCACAATTTACAGTGAGTAAAACTCACCGGCTTTGATAGGACGAACTAGTTGGCAGAGAATATTTTCTGACATGCTATCAGTGCAACGAACCACTGTTAGGAAGAGAGATTGTATCCAGCCTTTTTCAACCTGATTTTTCCCCTGTACATGCAGGGTACCTTATCTTTTGCAACCGGCCATCATACATTTTCTGCTATCGTGAGTAGCCGTGATGAATACTGCGAAAATTTCGTTTAATTCGTTTACCATTCTATAGATGCAGGTTTTACCTGGTAAACGAGTGTGGTGTTTGTAAAATATTACAGGTTAACGTTTTACACGATGTTGAGGTTAAGAGCAATATCTGTCTATGTATGTACGTATTCTACTATACATGTATAAACATTGTCTCTCAGCCCATAGCAGGATCGAACCTACACATTCTGCATCGAAGTACGTAGTGCTTATTAAGTAAAAGGACATAAGTGCGATTAATGCAACATTTTATTGTGGCAACGTTTCGCTCTCCAGGAGCTTTGTCAAGCCGGTAATGTTAGGCTTGCTTACTCCTGGCTCATATCTTGCGTATGACCTACTTCCGCTGGGGAATCCCGCCTACCAGTGGCAATGCCTTCGTCTGCTGCACATCCCTCATCTGACGCCGGTATATAGAAGACAATCTTACTGCCTCTGCTCCAGTCTTCAAGACTACAGTGCTCTTCACTAACTCCAAAGCTGAGCGAGTGAATGGTTCATCTTTGTATACAGTTCTACATCACATGTGTCATTGTATTCCAGTGATAAAGTCACTAGAGGGAGAAACGTCGACAAATAATGATACCCAGATGTTGCACTTGTGTAGAATTCTTCAAGCTGAGAGTAGTATGGTTTGGTGTCTGTGAACTGTGTCTAGAGTTCTGGCAGAGAGTGTCAGACACAGTGTCAGAGAGTGTCAGACACAGTGTCAGTGTCAGAGTCTTTCTGGCTGCCTTGTCCTCATCCGCGTATCTTGTATCTCTCTCTCTCTCTCTCTCTCTCTCTCTCTCTCTCTCTCTCTCTCTCACTTATTCAATAATATTTTTCCACATTTTCGGAATTATTTACCTCGATCTCCTTTCAATCTTTCTGAAAACTTGTCGTCAACTCCTGAGCTATTTTCTATTTACTTCGTAATATTTCTCCCTCTTTCTTGGAGGGGGTGAAATGTCCTGTTTAATTCTGCTTTCCTACGTGTTGCCTGTGTTGCCGGTGTTACATGTATTTGTCTGTCTGTCTCCACTGCAACATTTCATTGCCAGTTGATACCCTGAAATATTCGTTCAGGTCTAAATATATTGATGTCCAGTCAACCCTGTTGGTATTTTCCTTGTTCATGCGGCAAGTTGTACCATGACTAGTAATGTTTTTTTGTTTACTGTGTGTGTGTGTGTGTGTGTACTCACCTATTTGTACTCCCCTGTCTGTGGTTGAAGGGTTCGATTCATAGCTCCTGGCCCCGCCTCTTCACTGATCGCTACTAAGTCTTCTCTCTCTCCTTGCTCCACAAGCTTTATCAAACCTCGTCTTAAGACTATGTATGGTTCCTGCCTCCACTACGTCACTTTCTCGGCTATTTCACTCCCTGACAATTCTATGACTGAAGAAATACTTCCTAACATCCCTTCGACTCATCGGAATCTTCAACTTCCACTTGTGACCCCTTGTTTCTGTGTCCCATCTCTGGAACATCCTGTCTTTATCCATCTTGTCAATTCCTCACAGTATTTTATACGTCGTTATCGTGTCTCTCCTGAGACCCTCTTGTCCTCCAGTGTCGTCAAGCCGATTTCCCGTAACCTTTCATCGTAGGACAATCCCCTCAGCTCTGAAATTAGCCTTGTTGCAAACCTTGGCAATTTCTCTAATTTCTTGATGTGCTTGACCAGGTGTGGATTCCAAACTGGTGCTGCATACTCCAGTATGGGCCTGACGTATATGGCGTACAGAGTCTTGAACAATTCCGTACTCTTGTATCGGAACGCTATTCTTAGGTTTGCCAGACGCCCGCATGCTGCAGGAGTTATCTGATTGATGTGCGCCTCAGGAGATGTGCTCGGGTGTGTGTGTGTGTGCTTGTGTGTTTGTGTGTTTTGTGCGAGTAAAGTGTACACACACACACACACACACACACACACACACACACACACACACACACACACACACACACACACAACAATTCAGTACCACTCTAGGCGTACTGGGCTGCTGGTTCATATTGTCCCAGGCACTGAGGGGTTCATGGTTCACTGTACTCCAGGCATGAACCAGTGAACCCCGGTTGGAACCTTCAGTGACTCTCACAATAGAACAGTGTTACCAGCTCCACCAGAACTGCTCTTTGCACTTCCGCCCTCCCCTGAATTTTTGGTAACGAAGCAAGGCTTGTCATGTATAGATCGTGTTGTGGCGAATGAGGAAGTAAGGGAGAGACGAGGGGAAAGAATGGAGGGAAGGGGTGAGTGGAGAGGAAAAGGAAAGAGAATAGAATGAAGGGGTGAGAAGGTGTAGGAGAGAATAAGAGAGGAGGGTGGTGGAGTAGTGTAGGTGAGGCTGGACTCTACTTTCTACCACCTCTACTCTGCCAAAGTTTAATAGTTTAAGTTTACTAATGGTCTCCGTGTGTGCGTCTCCATCTTGCTTGTTGGAGGATGATGGAGAGAGGGAGGGAGAGGAAGGGATGAGGGAGATAATTATTTTATTGTTGATATATATATATATATATATATAGTGTGTCAGGGAAGGATAGAGCCCGCCTGCTGGCAGTGAGAGCCCCTCATGCTGGGGACTTTCTGTTGGCTGTTCCCAACTCCAGCCTTGGCACACGCCTCGACCCACAGACCATCCGCATCGGTGTTGCCCTTCGACTTGCCGCCCCTATTCTCGCCGAACACAGGTGTATTTGTGGCAGTGAAGCAGCAGACCGATTCGGGTACCATGGTCTTGTGTGCCGTAAATCCGAGGGAAAGATTGCAAGACATGAGGAGGTTAATAACATTATCAAGAGGAGCCTCACAACAGCTGGATGCCCAGCAGTAAGGGAGCCACCCCAACTATGCAGATCTGATGGCAGCCAGAAGCGTCCAGATGGTATCACCCTTCAAGCCTGGACAGATGGGAAGCAGGTGGTGTGGGACTATACATGTGCATCTACCTTGGCTGATACCTATCTCCAATACACCAGGGAGGAAGGAGGGGCAGCTGCCAGCTTTAGGGAGTCCCAAAAGTCTAGAAAATATGGAGAACTTGCCCATCATTATATGTTTGTTCCCATAGGCTCAGAGACCCTTGGCTCATGGGGAAAGAGTGCATCTAATTTCCTTAAGGAGCTGGGAAAAAGACTCATCAGGGTAACTAGGGATCCCAGGGCAGCTAGTTTTCTGTTCCAGCGGCTCAGTGCGGCTGTTCAAAGGGGTAATGCATGCTGCATTTTGGGCACGCGCCCCAGCTCTGAGGAGCTGGATGAGATTTTCGCCTTATAATCGGTGATACACACGTAACAACATGTACCGTATATGCCACCTTTATATCAACAATGTATCTCTTAAATCTTCTGTGCCATATTATGTAATAAAATATTCCTATTGGTAAAAAAAAAAAATAGTTTAAAAGATGGGGTGGTAGGGGAAGTGGAATATTCAAATGGCTTCAGGAAGAAATCCAAATATTCTTCCTTGAAGCCTTTTTATCCACTTCTCCGAGGCTATGGGTCCCACAATTTACACCAGAGGTGGACCCCATCCTATATATATATATATATATATATATATATGTCGTGCTGAATATGTAAAACTGGTCAATTAGCAAGAACTCATTTAAAATTAAGTCCTTTCTAAAATTTTCTCTTATGCGTTTAAAGATATATTTTTTTCATTAATTTTAATGTAAAAATTTTTAATTTTGCTCCTAAAGAATCTTAGAAAACTTACCTAACCTTATTATGATAAGAACAATTTATTTTAGCCTAACCCAACTAAATATATTTTAGATTTGTTTACAATAATTTAATACTAAACAAACAGTGAAATATATTTTTTTCGTTAGGTTCAGAATGATTTTGGCGAAATTATTGCATACACAAATTTTCACTTGTCCTATATGGCAAGATGAGCGTTGCTATTTAAGCCAAGATCGCAAGTTCTGCCTATTCGGCACGACATATATATATATATATATATATATATATAATATATATATATATATATATATATATATATATATATATATATATATATATATATATAATCTGTTTAGGATTTGCAATAGTTTTTCCTCTCTAAAATCACATTAGGCAGCGTGGAGGAGTAACACGAGAATGATAATACTCTGATCTGGCACTATTGCAGTGTTGCTGCTGTGTTGCCACTACTGTGGTGTTATCGATAATGCGGAAACACCACCAGTATTGCCACTACTGTAGCAACACTGACACAAATGTTACCAATACTGCAGGACCACCTCAGGCACTTCAGAAAAGCGTAAACAAGTATTACCATCGCTGCATGAATATTCATACTAGTGTTACCAATACTGCAGAAGCACGTACACCAATGTTACCACCTCCGTAGGAGAAAACCTACTCACTGTTGCCACTTTTATTAATGCTCTCAGTGCAGCTTAGCTCATTGTTACCAGTTCAACAGAACATTGTGAGTGCCAATTCGACAAACCAATCCTTGTTCAGTGTTACCAACTGCGCAACCTTCCCCTCCAGTGTACCAACTCAGCACTACCACCCTCAGTGCTGCCAACCACGCAGAACTTACCCCCATTGTTACCACCTCAGCGCAACTACCCCTCGCTCAGTGTGATAAACTACACAACCCTCATTGTTACCACCTCAGTACAACTACCTCTCGCTCAGTGTCACCAACTAAACTACCCTCATTGTTACCATCTCAGCACAACTACCCCTAGCTGCTCAGTGTTACCAACAGAGAAGAGCTCTCTTCCCCAGTATTGCCATCTCAGCACTACCCTCGCCTAGTGTTGCTATCTCAGCACAACCCTCTCCCAGTGTCGCCATCTCGGCACAACTCTCTCGCAGTGTTGCCATTCCAGCACAACCCTCTCCCAGTGCTGCCATATCAGCACAGCCCTCTCCCAGTGTTACCATCTCAGCACAACCCTCTCCCAATGTTACCATCTCAGCACAACCCTCTCCCAGTGTTACCATCTCAACACAACCCTCTCCCAGTGTTACCATCTCAACACAACCCTCTCCCAGTGTTGTCATCTCAACACAACCCTCTCGCAGTGTTACCATCTCAACACAACCCTCTCCCAGTGTTACCATCTCAACACAACCCTCTCCCAGTGTTACCATCTCAACACAACCCTCTCGCAGTGTTGCCATCTCAACACAACCCTCTCCCAGTGTTACCATCTCAACACAACCCTCTCCCAGTGTTACCATCTCAACACAACCCTCTCCCAGTGTTGCCATCTCAACACAACCCTCTCCCAGTGTTACCATCTCAACACAACCCTCTCCCAGTGTTACCATCTCAACACAACCCTCTCCCAGTGTTGCCATCTCAACACAACCCTCTCCCAGTATCGTCATCTCAACACAAGCCTTCTCGCAGTGTTGCCATCTCAACACAACCCTCTCCCAGTGTTGCCATCTCAACACAACCCTCTCTCAGTGTTGCCATCTCAACACAACCCTCTCCCAGTATCGTCATCTCAACACAAGCCTTCTCGCAGTGTTGCCATCTCAACACAACCCTCTCCCAGTGTTGCCATCTCAACACAACCCTCTCTCAGTGTTGCCATCTCAACACAACCCTCTCCCAGTATCGTCATCTCAACACAACCCTCTCCCAGTGTTACCATCTCAACACAACCCTCTCCCAGTGTTACCATCTCAACACAACCCTCTCTCAGTGTTGCCATCTCAACACAACCCTCTCCCAGTATCGTCATCTCAACACAACCCTCTCCCAGTGTTACCATCTCAACACAACCCTCTCCCAGTGTTGCCATCTCAGCACACCCTCGCACAGTGTTGCCAGGAGGGGTGGAAGGCGTGATATAAGACCGGTGCTGAGGAAAATACTGTCTCAGCACCATGATTCATGGGGCCGTATTTTAAACACGTTCCCCCATGATTTCCAGAGAGTTTTCCCTTCATGGGAGAAGCCATGATGCTGGCGAGGGGCTCTTGATCCATGGTGCTGGAACCACCCCTCCACCTCCCTCGGATCAAACCTCATTGCTACCCATTCTCCAGCTCTGTTTAGCCCCTACAGGTTTAGCGTTTCCCTAAAAATATAATTAATAATAGAAAATACAAAGAAAAATTAAACTATAAAAATACTATAGATAATTATAAAATAATAATAATAATAATAATAATAATATTGCCAGTCATGAACGTGCCAATTTTTACGATTTAACATTTCATACAAAAAAAAATAATTAACCCACTCAAAGAAATATTTAGAAAGTTGACAATAATAAAAAAATTAGTGTCTACTAGATTGGGGTCCCTAAAAGGGGTCCCAAAACAGGAATCCCTAAAAACAGGGGTCCCTAAACAGGAATCCCTAAAAACAGGGGTCCCTAAACAGGAATCCTTAAAAGCAGGGGTCACTAAACAGTGATGCCTAAAAAGGGGTCACTAAACAGCGATCCTTAAACAGGGGTCCCTAAAAAGATCCCTAAACAGGGGTCTCTAAACAGGGATTCCTAAACAAGGGTCCCTAAACAGGGATCCTTAAACAAGGGTCCCTAAACAGTGAACCCTAAACAAGGGTCCCTAAACAGGGATCCCTAAAATATTGTCATCATTATCTATATACAATAAAAATTAAATAATGCTTCTCAAACACTTAGTATTGTGTGTTAAGTTATAAGTGTATATATGTATGTTTGTACACGGTGTGCACTGTGAGGAACATGTTTGTACACGGTGTGCACTGTGAGGAACATGTTTGTACACAGTGTGCACTGTAAGGAAGATGTTTGTACACGGTGTGCACTGTAAGGAAGATGTTTGTATACGGTGTGCACTGTAAGGAATATGTTTGTACACGGTGTGCACTGTGAGGAATATGTTTGTACACGGTGTGCACTGTAAGGAAGATGTTTGTACACGGTGTGCACTGTAAGGAAGATGTTTGTACACGGTGTGCACTGTAAGGAAGATGTTTGTACACGGTGTGCACTGTGAGGAACATGTTTGTACACGGTGTGCACTGTAAGGAAGATGTTTGTACACGGTGTGCACTGTAAGGAATATGTTTGTACACGGTGTGCACTGTAAGGAAGATGTTTGTACACGGTGTGCACTGTGAGGAACATGTTTGTACACGGTGTGCACTGTAAGGAACATGTTTGTACACGGTGTGCACTGTGAGGAATATGTTTGTACACGGTGTGCACTGTGAGGAACATGTTTGTACACGGTGTGCACTGTAAGGAAGATGTTTGTACACGGTGTGCACTGTAAGGAAGATGTTTGTACACGGTGTGCACTGTGAGGAACATGTTTGTACACGGTGTGCACTGTGAGGAATATGTTTGTACACGGTGTGCACTGTAAGGAACATGTTTGTACACGGTGTGCACTGTAAGGAATATGTTTGTACACGGTGTGCACTGTGAGGAATATGTTTGGCATATGTGCAGCATATGAGATAACGGGTCTGGATAACATCACTAAATATCCTCTAAGACACAGACAACGTCGTGACACAGCAGTCAACACCTTGACCAGTCGTGACGCAGCAGTCAACACCTTGACCAGTCGTGACACAGCAGTCAACACCTTGACCAGTCGTGACGCAGCAGTCAACACCTTGACCAGTCGTGACGCAGCAGTCAACACCTTGACCAGTCGTGACACAGCAGTCAACACCTTGACCAGTCGTGACGCAGCAGTCAACACCTTGACCAGTCGTGACACAGCAGTCAACACCTTGACCAGTCGTGACGCAGCAGTCAACACCTTGACCAGTCGTGACGCAGCAGTCAACACCTTGACCAGTCGTGACACAGCAGTCAACACCTTGACCAGTCGTGACGCAGCAGTCAACACCTTGACCAGTCGTGACACAGCAGTCAACACCTTGACCAGTCGTGACACAGCAGTCAACACCTTGACCAGTCGTGACACAGCAGTCAACACCTTGACCAGTCGTGACGCAGCAGTCAACACCTTGACCAGTCGTGACGCAGCAGTCAACACCTTGACCAGTCGTGACACAGCAGTCAACACCTTGACCAGTCGTGACACAGCAGTCAACACCTTGACCAGTCGTGACACAGCAGTCAACACCTTGACCAGTCGTGACACAGCAGTCAACACCTTGACCAGTCGTGACGCAGCAGTCAACACCTTGACCAGTCGTGACGCAGCAGTCAACACCTTGACCAGTCGTGACACAGCAGTCAACACCTTGACCAGTCGTGACGCAGCAGTCAACACCTTGACCAGTCGTGACACAGCAGTCAACACCTTGACCAGTCGTGACGCAGCAGTCAACACCTTGACCAGTCGTGACGCAGCAGTCAACACCTTGACCAGTCGTGACACAGCAGTCAACACCTTGACCAGTCGTGACACAGCAGTCAACACCTTGGCCAGTCGTGATGCAGCAGTCAACACCTTGACCAGTCGTGACACAGCAGTCAACACCTTGACCAGTCGTGACGCAGCAGTCAACACCTTGACCAGTCGTGACACAGCAGTCAACACCTTGACCAGTCGTGACACAGCAGTCAACACCTTGACCAGTCGTGACACAGCAGTCAACACCTTGACCAGTCGTGACGCAGCAGTCAACACCTTGACCAGTCGTGACGCAGCAGTCAACACCTTGACCAGTCGTGACACAGCAGTCAACACCTTGACCAGTCGTGACGCAGCAGTCAACACCTTGACCAGTCGTGACACAGCAGTCAACACCTTGACCAGTCGTGACACAGCAGTCAACACCTTGACCAGTCGTGACACAGCAGTCAACACCTTGACCAGTCGTGACGCAGCAGTCAACACCTTGACCAGTCGTGACACAGCAGTCAACACCTTGACCAGTCGTGACGCAGCAGTCAACACCTTGACCAGTCGTGACACAGCAGTCAACACCTTGACCAGTCGTGACACAGCAGTCAACACCTTGACCAGTCGTGATGCAGCAGTCAACACCTTGACCAGTCGTGACACAGCAGTCAACACCTTGACCAGTCGTGACGCAGCAGTCAACACCTTGACCAGTCGTGACACAGCAGTCAACACCTTGACCAGTCGTGACACAGCAGTCAACACCTTGACCAGTCGTGACACAGCAGTCAACACCTTGACCAGTCGTGACGCAGCAGTCAACACCTTGACCAGTCGTGACGCAGCAGTCAACACCTTGACCAGTCGTGACACAGCAGTCAACACCTTGACCAGTCGTGACGCAGCAGTCAACACCTTGACCAGTCGTGACACAGCAGTCAACACCTTGACCAGTCGTGACACAGCAGTCAACACCTTGACCAGTCGTGACACAGCAGTCAACACCTTGACCAGTCGTGACGCAGCAGTCAACACCTTGACCAGTCGTGACACAGCAGTCAACACCTTGACCAGTCGTGACGCAGCAGTCAACACCTTGACCAGTCGTGACGCAGCAGTCAACACCTTGACCAGTCGTGACACAGCAGTCAACACCTTGACCAGTCGTGACGCAGCAGTTAACACCTTGACCAGTCGTGACGCAGCAGTCAACACCTTGACCAGTCGTGACACAGCAGTCAACACCTTGACCAGTCGTGACGCAGCAGTCAACACCTTGACCAGTCGTGATGCAGCAGTCAACACCTTGACCAGTCGTGACACAGCAGTCAACACCTTGACCAGTCGTGACACAGCAGTCAACACCTATATCAACCACAACAAACGTGAAATAGCAACAGTGACCATCAAACACCTAAGGTAGACACACACGGCTTCTGGCACTGTGGCATGCAAAGAGTACGTAACCTTTATTCGGCGCATGTACACACCCTCATTGAAAGGCTATCTCCCCAACCAGCGAACCAGTACTAGGGTTGATGGAGCCCCGTCGTTCAATCAGTACCCAGGTTCCAACCAATAAAAAGATGGTTTTGGCAATCGCAGAGGTGTTGTGGGTACCACTCTCCTGTCTGCCCTTGTCATTCCCATTCTTGAGCTGGTTGAAGCACGGTCTGCTCTCTAGTGGCTTCTATTCTGCCTTGCTGACTGTGGAGTGCACTAATACCTATTGTTATATATAGTGTACATAATTCTGTTCTTACTTGGTGAAGGATAATGTAAGTCAAAAGTTTTTCTACTGTATTTTGCTCCCTTTACACCCAGGATAACAGTTCTTTGGATTCCTGGGTTGTAATAGGCACCAAAGTTCCAGTTACGATGCTAGGCAGTGTAATGGCCATGTGACCTGACTGTGACAGATAACTAACAACGTAGACTTAGCTAGAGGCAAACTCTGGACAGAAAGGTATCACGAAAGCAGTGTCCTGCAACCATCCACAAGACAGATGTATGAAACTGCCATAAGATCCTTGTGAGTTATAATTCACAAGTCTAATACACTAATTCGCCGCCAGAGATGTTTAAGGATATTTAAAGCCACATAAGAAGTCTTGAAAGAGAAGGAAAGCGAAAAATCAACCAATCATCAGCAGACCGAGAGGGAGAGAGAGAGAGAGAGGGAGAGAGAGGGAGAGAGAGAGAGGGAGAGAGAGAGAGAGGGAGAGAGAGAGGGAGAGAGAGAGAGGGAGAGAGGCAGCCTTTTACTCTAGGCAATTTCCAGAAATTTCTGAGATGCTGTCATGGGTGAGAGATCAATAAAGAAACATGGTTCACTCACATTAATATTATACCTTCATGGTGTCACACAACAATGAACAATGACACAGGCGTAACACAGGGCGGAAGGCCATGCCACCTTCTGGGTTCAGCCAATAACAAAAAGCATTGGAAAGTCGAATCCCAGCTTCCATTTTGTGACCCTGGTCACTTGTTCACAACTCTGTCAATAAAATATACTACACAGATCCTTCAAATGCAAATTTTATATTACATAAAAATATTTTGTGCACAATATGAACCTTACACACACACACACAACACACACACACACACACACACACACACACACACACACACACACACACATATATATATATATATATATATATATATATATATATATATATATATATACATATATATGCAAAACAACCAATGTGAAAGAATAGAGAAATTCCAAGCGCTTTCGTGACTACTCACATTATCAAGGAACAATAAAAGTAATGCATCAAAGGAAGGCATATAAAGGGTCTAGCCCACACCTCACTATCACATTCCACAACAAAGCAACACCTGATGTGCGACTCATAAGAAAGGGAACACTGCAGCAGGCCCGCTGGCCCAACTAGACAGGTCCTTCACACAACTCACGAACAAACTATCTTATTGCATATATATATATATATATATATATATATATATATATATATTATATATATATATATATATATATATATATATATATATATATATATATATTGCTTTGTTGACAACATTTAGGCTGGTGTCTTTCTTTCACTGCCAGCTACAATAATGCACCTTTTTCAGAGTACGTAACATGGGATGCTTGTCCTGAAGTGTTTTGTTGTTGGTGGTCGCATTACGTTATCGCTGCTTGGTATTGTTCCCAACATTGCCTTATTGTTGTTCGGTGCCAGAGTTGTGCCACCAGCGCCAGTCAATAGTTTGGTGACGTCAGATACATTGCGTGCTCAGCCTTGACTTACTCTGCAACTTACTCTTGTTGTTGTTATTGGTGTGTTGCTCAGACTACTGGCAAAGCTCTGCAGCTTCATGAATTAATATGCAGCATGTTAATGTCTGATTCATCAACTATGGCTTCTGCATCTTCAGCTGGTGTGTCTGATGCACTGGAAGTCTGTAATGGTGGCGACTGTATCAGTGATCCTTTGACTGGCAATACTCCTGCTGAGGCAAGAGGCAACAGGCCAGGTTAGACTCAGGGCGACTCTACTCCTCTTGTGCTCCAATCAGTAAAGCTCCCTATAGAACAGACTAAGGAGCAGCGTACTATTGCCGAGGAGGACTATGATGGAGGGGAGAGGAGACAGCATCGTCGTACTTATGATTTGGTGTATTGTATATCAGCAAAATATAGACGAAGGTTTAAGCTGAACAGACATCAGCCTGTATAGTCTTTCGCAGATTTTGCTAGAGAACAATCAAAAATCTTCTCCGAGTGATACAGGGCAGCGAGTGTCACTGACTTTAGTGATCTTGTGCAGAAGACGTTGTGTTATAACATTTTAGAGACTATTCCAGTTTATCGTGTTTTTTAGAACTTCGGGTTTTATCACAATGATTGACTTTTCAGACATAGAGAATCCTTACAGAGAGAGTACATATAGTTAAACCTTCCCCCTGTCAGTACTCTGGTGATGAAGGGCACTGAGGGGAGATGGGGAAAGTCTTCCAGGTGATTCAAAGAGTGACACTCTGAGTGATCAACGTCCACGCACCTACAAGGAACAGCCACAGGTAAGTACTATCATAGGTAAGACCTAGACCCAGGGAAGTGTCGGCACTGCCAGAGAATCGATCATGCTATCACCAACTGTTTCAAACTCCAGAAGCAGTCTTCGGGAAGTGGTAAGTTTGGGAACAATGTTAAGTCCAGTAATCATAAATCCATAGGTAACATTTCACCTGTAGTAAGCACTACTGTTTCCTAGGATAAGGTGGATGAAGGCAACTCGACTCTTTAGTAACAGTAGTGTTATTCAATTGTTCAGATCAACTTGTGACTGTTACCGCCTTTACCAATACTGGTACTGACCGTCTTTGTTGTTGAGAGATGGTGTACTTCCCACTCAGAACACATCTATAGCAACCAAAACGTACTGTTGGAGTCACATGGTTGGGCAGCAATCTCCGTGAGGTCACACTGGGTAACAATCTCTGTGCGGTCACATAGGGTATATGTTGGCTCAGAGCATTATTAAAGAGTATTTAACGGTCAAATTATCTGGGGAATTTCCCAAGAAAGATGCATTACTCGTTACTGGTGACGATGTCCTCTCTTATAGGCTGTGTCCTGGCACGATAGTGGACATCGTAAGCTCTGCTCCATAGCTAGTTCCAGTAATGGCCCCAACACGGGTTATGTGCAAGGAGAAAAATCTGGCAAAAATGCTGACCTTTCCCAGGAGAGGTATGGGGTGGGGGAGCCAGACGTTGGGTTGGACAATGTGTTGTGTGGTCGTAGCTGCAGCTAGCTAGGGCCACCCAATTTAAGAGGAAACTGCCGTGGTTAACAATTTCTGTACGTGGGTGACAGGACGCTCACGCTACCATGCCCGACAAAATGACCTACAGGCAAGGCCAGCAGACTGAAGTTTGCCCTGACTTCTGCCTTAAGTTCAGTGGTGACCAAAGATGATGTTGGTATCGTATCGTCGTGTTGTTGTTGTTGTTGTTGTTGTTTGGATCAAACTCTCGTGAAAAATATAAAAAAAGAATCTCTTGACTCTGGTTAAGGAAATTAAGGAAGGTCATAATTGTCTACCAGCCCACCATCCTACCTAACACCCTACCATCCTACAATCCTACCTAACACCCTACCATCCTACCCTACCAACCAGCAGGCATTGGCTATATAACAAGGAAGCTATTGACTCCCCCCCCCGTACCATTACCTTTTCCCCCGGCCCTGTTCGTTAACCACTACCCCCCTTTCCCATACCCCCCTCTCCCCTACCCCCCTCTCTCCCCTGTCAACTCGTGGCATGAGAACATGACAGGGTGATTACAGCCATAGTAGCCATCACTGCTTCCGCGAGCTTTTGATATCGCAAACACGAAATGTGTTGTACACGAGACCAGCACACGCACACGAAACACACACACAACACACACACACACACACACACACACACATACACACACACACACATACACACACACATACACACACACACACACACACACACACACACACACACACACACACACACACACACATACACACACACACACACACACTGTGAGCCTCTCTCGCTCACTAGTGTTTTAAAAAACCATTAGAGAAGAGTGGACGAAATTAGTGTGGATTGAAAAAACTCTATAATCTTCTAAAATAAATCACTTTTCGGTCCACAATTTCACCTGTCAAATCTATTAAGCTATTACTGATAGACGGTTGACTACTGGCAAGAATATATCCACGACATTATAAGTAAATCTAAATACTTGCGACTAACAGGATGCAGATAAATGGTTCACAGAACCGACAAGTTGATAAATTAGACACATGTGTAACACCTTCATTAAACATACCCAGGTGTTGCGCATGTGTCTAATTTAACAACTAACAGAATGTTGACTGTGAGAGGCTGGGTGCCAACTGTCTACTTGCAGGTGTTAGATAGTCGTTTACACAGTGGTTCTACTGCCTCTGGAAGTTCATACAGTGGTTCTACTGCCTCTGGTGGTTCACACAGTGCTTCTGCTGTCTCTCGCATGATCCGTGCTGACACCTTCTCTGGTCTCACTGACCTTAATATATCCAGTTCCATCCAAACTTTTATTTTTTTTACCTCTTTTTTCCTCTGGGTTTGCCCCCTCCATCCCTGGTCTTTTTGGTGCTGTTATTTACAAGAAATGTTCGAAATGGCGCGTTGAGCGCCTCACGAACTTCCTTGTGGTTTCTCTTGAGCTGTCCTCCATCCTTCTTGGGTCACAAGACGATAGTCACAGGTCACAAGACGATAGTCACAGGTCACAAGACGATAGTCACAGGTCACAAGACGATAGTCACAAGTCACAAGACGACAGTCACAGGTCACAAGACGATAGTCACAGGTCACAAGACGATAGTCATAGGTCACAAGACGATAGTCACAGGTCACAAGACGATAGTCACAGGTCACAAGACGATAGTCACAAGTCACAAGACGATAGTCACAGGTCACAAGACGACAGTCACAGGTCACAAGACGATAGTCACAGGTCACAAGACGATAGTCATAGGTCACAAGACGATAGTCACAGGTCACAAGACGATAGTCACAGGTCACAAGACGATAGTCACAAGACGATAGTCACAGGTCACAAGACGACAGTCACAGGTCACAAGACGATAGTCACAGGTCACAAGACGATAGTCATAGGTCACAAGACGATAGTCACAGGTCACAAGACGATAGTCACATGTCACAAGACGATAGTCACAAGTCACAAGACGATAGTCACAGGTCACAAGACGACAGTCACAGGTCACAAGACGATAGTCACAGGTCACAAGACGATAGTCACAGGTCACAAGACGATAGTCACAAGTCACAGGACGATAGTCACAGGTCACAAGACGATAGTCACAAGTCACAGGACGATAGTCACAGGTCACAAGACAGTCACAGGTCACAAGACGATAGTCACAGGTCACAAGACGATAGTCACAAGTCACAAGACGATAGTCACTGGTCACAAGACGACAGTCACAGGTCACAAGACGACAGTCACAGGTCACAAGACGATAGTCACAGGTCACAAAACGATAGTCACAAGTCACAGGACGATAGTCACAGGTCACAAGACGATAGTCACAGGTCACAAGACGATAGTCACAGGTCACAAGACGATAGTCACAGGTCACAAGACGATAGTCACAGGTCACAAGACGATAGTCACAGGTCACAAGACGATAGTCACAGGTCACAAGACGACAGTCACAGGTCACAAGACGATAGTCATAGGTCACAAGACGATAGTCATAGGTCACAAGACGATAGTCACAGGTCACAAGACGATAGTCACAGGTCACAAGACGATAGTCACAAGTCACAAGACGATAGTCACAGGTCACAAGACGACAGTCACAGGTCACAAGACGATAGTCACAGGTCACAAGACGATAGTCACAGGTCACAAGACGATAGTCACAAGTCACAGGACGATAGTCACAGGTCACAAGACGATAGTCACAAGTCACAGGACGATAGTCACAGGTCACAAGACAGTCACAGGTCACAAGACGATAGTCACAGGTCACAAGACGATAGTCACAAGTCACAGGACGATAGTCACAAGTCACAGGACGATAGTCACAGGTCACAAGACGATAGTCACAAGTTACAAGAGGATAGTCACAGGTCACAAGACGATAGTCACAAGTCACAGGACGATAGTCACAGGTCACAAGACGATAGTCACAAGTCACAGGACGATAGTCACAGGTCACAAGACGATAGTCACAGGTCACAAGACGACAGTCACAGGTCACAAGACGATAGTCATAGGTCACAAGACGACAGTCACAGGTCACAAGACGATAGTCACAGGTCACAAGACGATAGTCACAGGTCACAAGACGATAGTCACAGGTCACAAGACGACAGTCACAGGTCACAAGACGATAGTCATAGGTCACAAGACGACAGTCACAGGTCACAAGACGATAGTCACAGGTCACAAGACGATAGTCACAAGTTTGAACCAAAACCGAGGCAGTTTTGGTTCAGTCATGATAATTATTGTTACATCATTCTCAAATGTTCGTTCAGTTCTTCTTCTCACCATTGCATATTCGTTTCTGATTCTTCACCAACTTCAAGGCTGAGGGACTGATTACCTCATTTTCTGTATACAGTTCTACTGTCTTCCAGTCATGTTCTTGAATTTGTATTGATAAAGCCACTGGATGGCGAAACGTCTACAATAAAGACACCCAGATGTAGGAGATGTGTCTTATTTTCTTCCCGTAGCTTTGCCATTCTCTCGTAGTGTTGGACTTCCCTCTCTGAATCTTTGGGTCAGCCGCTTGTTCTCTTTGTTATTTAATATTTTTCTCTTCCAGCTTCTGAAGTTCTCTGCCTCCCGATGCTTGCCAGTGAGGAAGTCATCTTACCTTCACCCTCCAAACTTCCCTCTCTGAAGTCTGGCTTCTCTAGTCCCCCGTCAGCGGTGCTGCTGCCTTCAGTGTGTGTGTGTGTGTGTGTGTGTGTGTGTGTGTGTGTGTTGTGTGTGTGATTGATTATTGAATTTTCAGTGTGTGTGTGTGTGTGTGTGTGTGTGTGTGTGTGTGTGTGTGTGTGTGTGTGTGATTGATTATTGAATTTTCTATTAATAAATTAGGTAAGGATCTGCATATAAGGACTGCACAAATTATTACAACACACACACACACACAAAACGCATACACACACACACACACACACACACACACACACACACACACACACACACACACACACACACACACACACACACACACACACACACTCACAAATGGCTTCTCGAATTTAATCCTGCCAAATGCAAAGTCATGAAAGATAGGGGAAGGGCACAGAAGACCACAGACAGAGTATAGGCTAGGTGGCCAAAGACTGCAAACCTCACTCAAGGAGAAAGATCTTGGGGTGAGTATAACACCGAGCATGTCTCCGGAAGCACACATCAATCAGATAACTGCTGCAGCATATGGGCGCCTGGCAAACCTGAGAACAGCATTCCGATACCTTAGTAAGGAATCATTCAAGACACTGTACACCGTGTATGTCAGGCCCATACTGGAGTATGCAGCACCTGTTTGGAACCCGCACTTGATAAAGCACGTCAAGAAACTAGAGAAAGTACAAAGGTTTGCGACAAGGTTAGTTCCAGAGCTAAGGGGAATGTCCTATGAAGAAAGATTAAGGGAAATCGGCCTGACGACACTGGAGGACAGGAGGGTCAGGGGAGACATGATAACGACATATAAAATACTGCGTGGAATAGACAAGGTGGACAAGGACAGGATGTTCCAGGGAGGGGACACAGAAACAAGAGGCCACAATTGGAAGTTGAAGACACAAATGAGTCAGAGAGATAGTAGGAAGTATTTCTTCAGTCATAGAGTTGTAAGGCAGTGGAATAGCCTAGAAAATGACGTAGTGGAGGCAGGAACCATACACAGTTTTAAGACGAGGTTTGATAAAGCTCATGGAGCGGGGAGAGAGAGGGCCCAGTAGCAACCGGTGAAGAGGCGGGGCCAGGAGCTTGGACTCGACCCCTGCAACCACAAATAGGTGAGTACAAATAGGTGAGTACAAATAGGTGAGTACACACACACACACACACACACACACACACACACACACACACACACACACACACACACACACACAGTCGTAGAGCCAGAAATGAATATGCACAGATAAGAAGGGAGGCCCAAAGACAATATGAAAATGACATAGCAGCGAAAGCCAAATCTGACCCGAAACTGTTGTACAGCCACACAGGAGGAAAACAACAGTCAAGGACCAGGTAATCAGGCTAAGGAAGGAAGGAGGAGAGACAACAGGAAATGACCGGGAAGTATGTGAAGAAACTCAACAAGAGATTCAAAGAAGTGTTCACAGAGGAGACAGAAGGGACTCCAGAAAGACGGAGAGGTGGGGCACACCACCAAGTGCTGGACACAGTGCACACAACCGAGGAAGAAGTGAAGAGGCTTCTGAGTGAGCTAGATACCTCAAAGGCAATGGGGCCAGATAACATCTCCCCATGGGTATTGAGAGAGGGAGCAGAGGCGCTATGTGTACCCCTAACAACAATATTCAATACATCTATCGAAACCGGGAGATTGCCTGAGGCATGGAAGACAGCAAATGTAGTCCCAATCTTTAAAAAAGGAGACAGACATGAAGCATTAAACTACAGACCAGTGTCACTGACATGTATAGTATGCAAAATCATGGAGAAGATTATCAGGAGAAGAGTGGTGGAACACCTAGAAAGGAATGATCTCATCAACAGCAGCCAGCATGGTTTCAGGGACGGGAAATCCTGTGTCACAAACCTACTGGAGTTCTATGACATGGTGACAGCAGTAAGACAAGAGAGAGAGGGGTGGGTGGATTGCATTTTCTTGGACTGCAAGAAGGCGTTTGACACAGTTCCACACAAGAGATTGGTGCAAAAACTGGAGGACCAAGCAGGGATAACAGGGAAGGCACTACAATGGATCAGGGAATACTTGTCAGGAAGACAGCAGCGAGTCATGGTACGTGGCGAGGTGTCAGAGTGGGCACCTGTGACCAGCGGGGTCCCGCAGGGGTCAGTCCTAGGACCAGTGCTGTTTCTGGTATTTGTGAACGACATGACGGAAGGAATAGACTCTGAGGTGTCCCTGTTTGCAGATGACGTGAAGTTGATGAGAAGAATACACTCGATCGAAGACCAGGCAGAACTACAAAGGGATCTGGACAGGCTGCAGAACTGGTCCAGCAATTGGCTCCTGGAGTTCAATCCCACCAAGTGCAAAGTCATGAAGATTGGGGAAGGGCAAAGAAGGCCGCAGACGGAGTACAGTCTAGGGGGTCAGAGACTACAAACCTCACTCAAGGAAAAAGATCTTGGGGTGAGTATAACACCAGGCACATCTCCTGAAGCGCACATCAACCAAATAACTGCTGCAGCATATGGGCGCCTAGCAAACCTCAGAACAGCATTCCGACATCTTAATAAGGAATCGTTCAGGACCCTGTACACCGTATACGTTAGGCCCATATTGGAGTATGCGGCACCAGTTTGGAACCCACACCTAGCCAAGCACGTAAAGAAACTAGAGAAAGTGCAAAGGTTTGCAACAAGACTAGTCCCAGAGCTAAGAGGTATGTCCTACGAGGAGAGGTTAAGGGAAATCAACCTGACGACACTGGAGGACAGGAGAGATAGGGGGGACATGATAACGACATACAAAATACTGAGAGGAATTGACAAGGTGGACAAAAACAGGATGTTCCAGAGATTGGACACAGTAACAAGGGGACACAGTTGGAAGCTAAAGACACAGATGAATCACAGGGATGTTAGGAAGTATTTCTTCAGCCACAGAGTAGTCAGTAAGTGGAATAGTTTGGGAAGCGATGTAGTGGAGGCAGGATCCATACATAGCTTTAAGCAGAGGTACGATAAAGCTCACGGCTCAGGGAGAGTGACCTAGTAGCGATCAGTGAAGAGGCGGGGCCAGGAGCTCGGACTCGACCCCCGCAACCTCAACTAGGTGAGTACAACTAGGTGAGTACACACAAAGAGTGGTTAATGGCTGACCTTTAATCAGAGGAGTAACAGCGTGTGACAGAACTATTGGAAATATATCAGTCTTGCTTCTCTAAGAGAAGTCTTCACACCACCAACATAAACCAGGTTTCTGTAGCTACAAATGTGAATTCACGAATAGGAAAGACATAGAAAGTAGTGAATTAGAAATAGGCGTCAGAAATAGGGAATTTCAACGAGGTAAGATAAACCCCCCCTCACACACACACAATTACACATACAACAAGAGACAGATAATCGCAAATAAAATTACTTACAAATAGTTAATTATACATGGATAATCACGAGTATTAACAAGTGGGTGTCTATAAATGGCTTTCTGTAAACAGTGGGTTACAAGTGGATAACTGCACAAGCACCTGATCACAAAACTGTCCATCACAAGTAACTCACAAGCCAGTAATTAGCCACAGACGCACAGGTGTTTATTCCAGGTAATTACGTTCTTAAATATAGCCATCAACACTCGCCCTGGAAATGTCTTTTTTACACATAAGAAAAATATCTTCCATAAGTGTAAGTAATAAAGATAACCTTTTTTTTTTAGCTACTAAACGTCGCTCGCGCTTGTACGATATATTAATAAACTGTTTTGTGTTGCTGTAATTCATATACTTTTTTATATCTTTCTGTACTTGAAGCAGCTTTTGTTGTGTTGGTGTAATGTATAGCGGCAGGTGAATGTATTAGTGATGGTGAGATACAGTGTGTTGTATTGTTATGGTGTTATATTACTGTGATGGTGAAATTTCTCTCTCTCTCTCTCTCTCTCTCTCTCTCTCTCTCTCTCTCTCTCTCTCTCTCTCTCTCTCTCTCTTCTCTCTCTCTCTCTCTCTCTCTCTCTCTCTCTCTCTCTCACTCACTACCTCTCTCTTTGCCTTCTAGCTTCACTCAATTTCGCCAAATATTCATCCACTTACCCATGAATCCTTCTCTGAATTAAGGAATCTGTCCCTCTCTGCTTCCTGCACTCCACCCAACCTCTGCCCTCCCTCCCTACCCTCCCTGTCTACTCTCCATCCTTGCCCTCCCTCCCTACCCTCCCTCGCAGCGCTGCAGGATGGATGGATTTGCTGACGCTGGCACATGCAAATGAGATGGAAGCAGTGAATGTAGATAAGTGTAAGTGTGTGTATAGACTGTCACACACACACACACACACACACACACGCACACACACACACACACACACACACACACATACATACACACACACACACACACACACCACACACACACACACACACACACACACACACACACCTACACACCTACACACCTACAACAGGCCTAGTGTCTAATCGACATGTGCCTAGGACAAAATGGTAACTAACACGCACACTAAGCAGAGGTATGATAAAGCTCACGGTTCAGGGAGAATGACCTAGTAGCGATCAGCGAAGAGGCGGAGCCAGGAGCTCGGACTCGACCACTGCAACCTCAACTAGGTAAGTACAACTAGGTGAGTACACACACACACCTTGTAGAAGTTACTAAGAACTTTTCAAATCATCATATGAAGGTAACAAGAGGTGAAGAAGATGAACCAGCGAGACTCGATCTACTTTTCACACATAATCAATACAACGTAGTGGAAATTAATTCTGGGCAGACAAGGGATACCAGCGATCATGAGGAGCTAAATTCTGAAGACCTGATGGAATGGGAAATGAAGAAATAAAAACAAGGAAAGACGAAAGTAAGAGAAAATGGGATTACGAAAGATGGATCTGTGATTAAATGAGGAAATTTTCTTACAGAAGGAAAATGAGAAAGAGAACTGTTGAAGAAATGAAGATAATGACGTGAAAATGCCAAGAAGCAAAGGTTAGGTTTATAGCAAGCGTGAAGAAGCAAGAATAACAAAGAGAGGCCATTATGGTTTAACCCAGAGTGTAGAGAGGACAAGAGGAGAAGCAAGAAAGATTGGGAAAAATATAAGACAAAATTAAAATACAGAAAACTAAGAAGCAAGCAGGAGGGATAGAAAGAAATATGGAAGAAGAAGAAGAAGAAGAAGAAGGAGGAGGAGGAGGAGGAGAGAGAGGTTAAAAAAGAATAGGACACTGATACCGTTACTCCACAACCACATAATAAAAACTGAGACTGTGAAGGAACAAGTGATAAAGCTGAGAAGGAGGAAGAAGCGCTAATAGAGAAAGACAGAAAGGAGAGATCAACAGGTACTGGTAGACAGGAGAGATCAACAGGTACTGGTAGACAGGAGAGATCAACAGGTACTGGTAGACAGGAGAGATCAACAGGTACTGGTAGACAGGAGAGATCAACAGATACTGGTAAACAGGAGAGATCAACAGGTACTGGTAAACAGGCGAGATCAACAGATACTGGTAAACAGGAGAGATCAACAGGTACTGGTAAACAGGAGAGATCAACAGGCACTGGAGAATATCAACCTAACAAAAGTAGTGATAAACTTTAACAAGAGTTGTATGTAACAACAACAGCCGCTACATAACATATCTCCATCCCCTCAAGGGAGGTTCCTTGACGCTGGTGAGGGGCTCTTGATCCAGGGAACTGGATCTGCGCTCCAGTTTCGTGAATTGAGCCTGGATGCATCCACTCTCCCCTTAACAGACGCTGCATAATCCCTGTGAGTTTAGCGTTCCCCTTAATAATAATAGTTATACTACTACTACCAATAACAACATGTCTCCATTGCTACTAAAAGGAGCAAAACAACGGTGACCCAACAGCAACAGTGTTTAACAAGTTTCTCTAAAGAAGACAGCTGCCGGAAAATTGGAAAATAGCAGATGTGGTTCCCATTTATTAAAAGAAGAGGTAGGACAAACAAGGGGCGGTGAATTACTGGCCAGACTCTCTTAACTTCCATACTGGTAAAAGTTCTGGAGAAGAGAGCAAGGAAAAGAATATTGGGACACTCGGAGAGAAGATTTCTTTACGGAAAATCAGTATGGATTTAGGGGAGGGAAATCCTCTCTTACGAATATGTTTGAATTCCACCGACAGAGACGCAAAGATAAAATAAGAAAGAGTCGGATGGACTGGATATTTTCTTTGACTGTAGGAAAGCATTCTGCAGTACTACACCGGAGACTAGTCCAGAAATTAGACGAAAAAGCAAGATTATAAGACAGACACACAAATCATTTTATCTTTTTTTCATCTGCCAAAACATTATTTTTTTATTTCCTTCCGAGAAAGAACTAATAATTTAGGCGGAGTCTCAGCCTCTCTGGCATAATTTTACAGAGGAACTGATATCTGTTGTTTTGTTGTTGTTATTAACAAGTGTTGTTTCAAGGTGAGTTATTATTGCAATGATCCAGACATTGATTGTTAATGCTAGGTGTTGTTGTTGTTGTTACTGTTGCTGCTGTTGTTACAGCTGGTACCGTTGTTACAGCAGCTACTGTTGTTACATCTGCTACTGTTGTTACATCTGCTATTGTTACAGCTGCTACTGTTGTTACAGCTGCTACTGTTGTTACTGCTGCTACTGTTGTTACAGCTGCTACTGTTGTTACATCTGCTATTGTTACAACTGCTACTGTTGTTAGAGCTGCTACTGTTGTTACTGCTGCTACTGTTGTTACAGCTGCTACTGTTGTTACATCTGCTACTATTGTTACAACTGCTACTGTTGTTATAGTTGCTACTGTTGTTACTGCTGCTACTGTTGTTACAGCTGCTACAGTTGTTACAGCTGCTATTGTTGTTACTGTTGCTACTCTTGTTAGAGCTGCTACTGCTGTTACTGCTGCTGCTGTTGTTGCTGCTACTGCTGTTATTGTTGCTGATGTTGCTGTTCCTGCCGCTGCTATTGCTGTCACTAGCCTTCCCTACCCACCCTCCCATCCTACCATCCTACCACCCTACCATCCTACCACCCTCCCATCCTACCATCCTACCATCCACCTCACTGACCTTCCCTACCCACCCTCCCATCCTACCATCCAACCATCCTACCATCCTACCATCCACCTCACTGACCTTCCCTACCCACCCTCCCATCCCACCATCCACCTCACTGACCTTCCCTACCCACCCTCCCATCCTACCATCCAACCATCCTACCATCCTACCATCCACCTCACTGACCTTCCCTACCCACCCTCCCATCCCACCATCCACCTCACTGACCTTCCCTACCCAACCTCCCATCCTACCATCCTACCATCCTACCATCCTATCATTCCTACCATCCTACCATCCTACCATCCACCTCACTGACCTCCCTACCCACCCTCCCATTCCTACCATCCAACCATCCTCCCATCCCACCATCCACCTCACTGACCTTCCCTACCCAACCTCCCATCCTACCATCCTACCATCCTACCATCCTACCATCCTATCATTCCTACCATCCTACCATCCTACCATCCTAACCATCTACCTCACTCACCTTCCCTACCCACCCTAACCTCCTACCATCCACCTCACTGACCTTCCCTACCCAACCTCCCATCCTACCATCCTATCATCCTACCATCCTACCACCCTACCATCCTACCATCCTATCGTCCTACCACCCTACCATCCTACCATCTACCATCCTATCCTCCTACCATCCTACCACCCTACCATCCTACCATCATACCATCCGACCATCCTACCATCCTACCATCCTATCATCCTACCATCCAACCATCCTACCATTCTATCATCCTACCACCATACCACCCTACTATCCTACCATCCTATCATCCTACCATCCGACCATCCTACCATCCTCCCATCCTACCATCCTACCATCCTATCATCCTACCATCCTACCATCCTACCATCCAACCATCCCACCACCCTACCATCCTACCATCCGACCATCCTACCATCCTACCACAATACCATCCTACCATCCTACCATCCTACCACCCTACCATCCTACCATCCTACCACCCTACAATCCTACCATCCTACCATCCTACCATCCTACCACATTACCATCCTACCATCCTACCATCCTACCATCCTACCATCCTACCACCCCACCACCTTTCCATCCTACCATCCTACCATCCCTACCATCCTACCACCCTACCATAATACCATCCTACCATCCTACCATCCTAACCACCCTACCATCCTACCATCCTACCCACCCTACCACCCTACCATCCTACCATCCTACCACCCTACCATCCTACCACACCCCACCATCCTACCATCCTACCATATTACCACCCTGCCATCCTACCATCATCCTAACCATCCTACCACCCTACCATCCTACCATCCTACCATCCTACCATCCTACCACCTTTCCATCCTACCATCCTACCATCCTACCACCCTAACCATCCTACCATCCTACCCTCCTACCCTCCTACCATCCTACCATCCTACCATCCTACCACCTTACCATCCTACCATCCTACCATCCTACCACCCTACCACCCTACCATCCTACCACCCTACCATCCTACCATCCTACCATCCTACCATCCTACCATATTACCACCCTACCATCCTGCCATCCTAACCACCCTACCATCCTACCATCCTACCACCCTACAATCCTACCACCCTACCACCCTACCACCCTACCATCCTACCACCCTACCATCCTACCATCCTACCATCCTACCACCCTACCACCCTACCATCCTACCACCCTACCACCCTACCACCCTACCATCCTACCACCCTACCACTACCTACCATCCTACCATCCTACCATCCTACCACCCTACCACCCTACCATCCTGCCATCCTACCACCCTACCACCTACCACCCACCACCCTACCACCCTACCATCCTACCATCCTACCACCCTACCATCCTACCCATCCTACCATCCACCACCCTACCACCCTACCATCCTGCCATCCTAACACCACCCTACCATCCTACCACCCTACCACCCTACCATCCTACCACCCTAACCAACCTACCATCCTACCACCCTACCAACCCACCACCCTACATCCTACCATCCTACCATCCTACCACCCTACCATCCTACCATCCTACCATCCTACATCCTACCACCCTACACCACCCTACCATCCTACCATCCTACCACCCTACCACCCTACCATCCTACCACCCATACCATCCTACCACCCTACCACACCTACCATCCTACCACCCTACCATCCTACCATCCTACCACCCTACCATCCTACACCTACCACCCTACCATCCTACCACCCTACCATCCTACCACCCTACCATCCTACCACCCTACCACCCTACCATCCTACCTACCCTACCCATACCACTACCACCCTACCATCCTACCACCCTACCATCCTACCACCTACCATCCTACCACCCTACCACACCCTACCATCCTACCACCCTACCATCCTACCATCCTACCATCTACCATCCTACCACCCTACCACCCTACCATCCTACCACCCCTACCATCCTACCATCCTACCATCCTACCAATTACCACCCTACCATCCCTGCCATCCTACCACCCTACCATCCTACCATCCTACCACCCACAATCCTACCACCCTACCACCCTACCACCCTACTACCATCCTACCACCCTACGATCCTACCATCCTACAACCATCCTACCACCCTACCACCCTACATCCTACCACCACCCTACCACCTCCAACCCACCCTACCATCCTACCACCCTACACCCTACCATCCTACCATCCTACCACCCTACCATCCACCATCCTACCATCCTCACCACCCTAACCACCCTACCATCCTGCCATCCTACCACCTTACCATCCTATCCACCACCCTACCACCCTACCACCACCTACCATCCTACCACCCTACCACCACCCTACCATCCTACCATCCTACCATCCTACCACCCTTCCATCCTACCATCCTACCATCCTACCACCCTACCATCCTACCATCCTACCATCCTACCACCCTACCACCTACCACCCTACCATCCGACCACCCTACCACCCTACCATCCTACCATCCTACCATCCTACCACCCTACCATCCTACCACCTACCACCCTACCACCCTACCATCCTACCATCCTACCAACTACCACCTACCATCCTAACCACCTACCATCCTACCACCCAACCATCCTACCATCCTACCATCCTACCACCCTACCACCCTACCATCCTACCATCCTACCATCCTACATCCTACCACTACACTACCACCCTACCATCCTACCACCCTACCATCCTACCACCCTACCATCCTACCACCCTAAACCATCCTACCACCCTACCATCCTAACCCAACCTACCTCCACCACCCTAACCATCCTACCACCTACCATCCTACCATCCTAACCACCCCTACCATCCACCACCCTACCATCCTACCACCCTACCATCCTACCACCTACCTCCTACCACCCTACACCCTACCATCCTACCACTCCTACCATCCTACCACCCTACCAACCTAACCACCCTACCATCCTACCACCCTACCAATCCTACCACCTACCATCCTACCACCTACCATCCTACCATCCCTACCACTCCTACCATCCTACCATCCTACCACCCTACCATCCTACCACCCTACCATCCTACCATCCTACCATCCCACCACTACCACCTACCACCCTACATCCTACCACCTACCACCTACCACCCTACCATCCTACCACCTACCATCCTACCACCTTACCACCCTACATCCTACCACCCTACCATCCTACACCCTACCATCCTACCACCTACCACCTACCATCCAACACCTACCATCCTACCACCACCATCCTACCATCCTAACCATCCTACCATACCAACCCCCATACCAACCTCACCCTCCACTACCATCCTACCAAACCTAACACCCTACCTCTACAACCCTACCATCCTACCACCCTACCATCCTACACCTACCACCTACCATCCACCCTCACCATCCTACCATCCTAGCATCCACATCCTACCATCCTACCACCCTACCATCCTATTCCCCCTAACATCCTACCACCTACCTCAACCCACCATCCTACACCACATCCTCTCTACCACCCTACCTCCCCATCCTAGCATCCTCCTCCTACCTCCTCCTCACTGACAGCCATCAATCGTCCTGGGGAGAACACCCCTTTAATGTGTTTTTTTGTGTATTTTGTTGAATAACTTCACTAATCATATTTTCGTCACTTTTCCTGCTGCCTCTTATGAAAGTTCTAAAAAAATATTTAAATGTTGATTTTTTTACTGAGAACTGATTTGTGGGGGTTAT
>NC_069416.1:64327903-64355403 GCF_026875155.1 Cherax quadricarinatus | reverse complement strand
TATACCCAAAAATTTGTATCTTTTATATCTTATGTTTCATATTATGTAATAAAAAAATTTTTACTACAAAAGTTTTTCATCAAAGGTAAATTTAAATTTCTAAAAAAATATATTTATTTTTAGATGTGTGTGGTGGTGTATGGTTGTTTTTGTGGGTTTTGTGTGTGTGGTGTGTGTGGGGTGTGTGTGTATGTGTGTGTTTGTTGGGGGTGTGTGTGGTGTATGTTTTGTGGGGTGTTTTGGTGGGTGTGTTTTTGGGGTTTGTGGGGTTGTGTGTATGTGTGTGTGTTTTTGTTGGTGTGGGGTTTTATGTGTGTGTGTTTTGTTGTGTGTGGTGTGTGTATGGTTTGTGTGTGTGTTGTGTGTTTTGTGTGTGTGTGGTGGTGTGTGTATGTGGGTGTGTGTTGTGGGGTTTTGTGTGTGTGTATGTGGGTGTGTAGTGTGTGTGTGTGTGTGTGTGTGTGTGTGTGTGTGAAAATGTTGTGGGGGTGTGTGTGTTGTGTTTTGGGTGTGTGTGTGTGTTTTTGTGGGGTGTATGTGTGGGTGGGGTATTTGTGTGTTGTGGGGTGTGTGTGGTGTTTTTGTGTGTGTAGGGTGTGTGTGTGTTGTGTGTGTGTGTGGGGGTTTTGGGTGTGTGTTTTGTGTTTTGGGTGTGTGTGTGTGTGTGTGTTGGGTTTTATTTGTGGTGTTTTAAAGTGTGTGTGTGTTTTGTATTTTGTGTGGGGTGGGGTGTTTTGGGTGTGTGTGTGGGTATGGGGTGTGTGTTATTTTGGTGTGTGTGTGTGGTTGTGTGTATTTGTGTGTTTGTGGGTGTGTTGGTGTGTGTGTGTGTGTGTGTATGGTGTGTGTGTAGGGTTTGGGGGTTGTGTTTTGTGTGTGTGTGTGTGGGGTGTGTGTTATGTGTGTTTTTGTGTGGGGTTTTGGTGTTGTGTGTTTTGGTGTGGTTTTATGTGTGTTTTGTGTGTTTTGTGTTTTTTTTGGTTGGGGTGTGGGGTGTCTTTTTTAGTGTGTGTTTATATTTGGTGTTTTGTCTGTGTGTGTCTTGTGTATGTGTGTGGGTGTGTGTGTGTGTGTGTTTGTGTTGTGGTGTTTTGGGTTTTGTACTCACCCTATTTTGTTACTCCCCTATTGAGGTTGCGGGGGTCGATCCGGGGCCCTGGCCCCGCCTTTTCACTGACGCTACTAGGTCACTCCCCGGGGGCCCGTGAGTTTATCGTACCTCTGTTTTAAAAAGGGCAAAGTATGGATCCTGCCCCCAACACATCGTTTTCCCAAAAAACTATTCCACTTACGACTACCTGGGGCCCTTGAAGAAATATTCCTAACCCCCTGGATTCTTCGTGTTTTTTGCTTTCCAACTGGCCCCCTTTTGTTACTGTGTCCAATCCGGGAAACCCATCCTTTTTTTGTCCCCCTTTGTAAATTTCCTCTCAGTATTTTGTTGTCGTTACATGCCCCCCCTATCTCTCCTGTCCCCCCCGTGTCGTCAGGTTGATTTCCCTTAACCCCCCCTCGTAGGCATACCTCTTAGCTCTGGGACAAGTTTTGTTGAAAACCCTTTTGCACTTTTCTATTTTCTTTATTTCTTGGCTGGGTTGGGGTTTCCAAACGGTGCCGCATACCCCAATTTGGGCCTAACGTATACGGTGTACAGGGTCCTAACGTTTCCCTTTATTAAGATGTCGGAATGCTGTTCGAGGTTTGCTAGGGCCCATATGCTGCAGCAGTTATTTGGGTTTTATTGGGGCTTTAGGAGTGTTCCCCGGGGTTATACCACCCCAAATCTTTTTCCTTGAGGGGTTTGTAGTCCTGACCCCCCCAAAGGGAAATTACTCCGTCTTGCGGCCTTTTTGCCCCTTCCCCAATCTTCATACTTTTCACTTGGTTGGGGTTGAACCCCCAGGAGCCAAATTTCTGGACCCGTTCTGCAGCCTGTTTCCCGATCCCTTTGTAGTTTCCCGCCGGGGCTTCGATCGAGTGTATTTTTTTCTCATCAACTTCACGTTTAACTGCAAAAAGGGACACCTCAGAAATCTATTCCCCTTTCCCTCCCTGGGCCCTTTAAAAAAAACCAAAAACAGCACTGGTCCTTGGACTTTTAAAAACCCCCCGGGAAACCCCCCTGGTCACGGTGGGCCCCCTCTGACCCCCTCCCCCACGTACCATGATTTGCTGCTGGGCTTCCGGGCAAGTATTTCCCCCGATCCATTGAGTGCCTTCCCCGTTAAACCCCCGCTTGGTCCTCCAGTTTTTTGCACCAAACTCTTGTTGGAAATGGGGGTCAAAAGCCCCTTTTTGAAATCCAAGAAAAAAGCAATCCACCCACCCCCCTCCCCCTCTTTTCTTACTGGGTGTTTACAATTGTATAGAATCCCGTAAAGGGTTTTTGACACAGGATTTTTTTCCCCCCCCTGAAAAACCCTGCGGCTGTGTTGATGAGATCATTTTTCCCTTTTTAGGTGGGTTTCCACACTCTTCCCCCTTTATAATCTTTCCAGATTTTGCATTTCATACAAAGTCATGACACTGGTTTTGTTTGTTTAAGCTTCAAAGTCTGTCCCCCTTTTTTAAAGATTGGGACTACATTTTTCTGTTTTTCCCCCGGCCCCCGGCAATCTCCCCCTTTTTGATTAAAGTATTGAATATTGTGTTAGGGGTTTCACTTTTCGCCTCTGCTTTTTCCCCCTCTCAATACCCATGGGGGGGGGTTATTTTGGGCCCCCTTGCCTTTGAGGTATCCCAGCTCACTCAGCCCCTTCACTTCTTTTCCCCGGTTGTGTGCACTGTGTCCCCGCATTGGGGGTGTGCCCCACCTCTCCCTCTTTTTTTTGGGGGCCCTTTTGTTCCTCTGTTTAACACTTTCTTTTTTAATTTTTCTTTTTTTGAGTTCTTCACAACTTCCCCGGGCATTTTTCCGTTTTCTTTTCCTCCTTTTTCCCTTTCCCTTTGCCCGATTTCCTGGGGCCCTTTACTGTTGTTTTTTTCCCCCTGATGTGGCTGTAAACAGTTTTTGGGTCGATTTTGGCTTTTTTGCTTTCTTTTTGTCCCTTTTTTATATTGGGCTTTGGGCCTCCCTTCTATCTGTGCTTTTTCATTTTTGGGTCTACGACTGTTCTCCTTAATTTTCCCTGGGTCCTTTGCCTTCTATATTTTTTTTCCCTTTTTCCCCCGCACACTTGGTTTTTTTCCTCCCCGCACCTTTGGGTAAACCAGGGCCCCCATCCCGGGTTTTCTTACTCCCGTTACCCTTTTGGGGACAAAACCTTTTCCTCAGCCTCCCTTTCATTTTTTTTTCTACTAAATTTCCCTTTATCTCATTTAAATGGGTTTTTCCCTGCCAGTTTTTCTGTCCCCACTGAAACCCCTTCAGGGGAGTTCCCCCCCTTCCGTGTAGTCCCCTTTCTTGTAGTTTGGCTTTAAATTTGGGCCCCGGCCCCTTTCCCCTTCTTTTTTCCCCCCCACTTTTTCTTTTTTTCTTCCCAAAAATTCCTCCCCTCCATTGTAGCCCTCGTTTTTTCGGAACTTACAACCACCTTGGCCGGGCCCCTCTTTCTAGTGTGTCCCTTCCCTTTTGGAAAATGAAGTTTGAATCCTTAAGTCCAAAAGGCCCCCTTTTGGGGGTTTTCCCTTTTTCCCTCTTCTCCTTTGGTTAAAAAACCCCTTAAGGGGTTTGGTCATGAAGTTTTTCCGGGCCACCTCCAGGGGAAAATTGCCCTTTCCCCCCTGTATTTTTTGGCCCCCTTTTTTGGGTGGGTTTCCCCAATCTATTCCCCTTGGGTTAAAGGTTTCCCCCATGAAACAACTTTCCCCGGGATCTTCCTTTTCCACTCTAAACCAGGTTTTTTAACCCCGCTCTATTTTCCCTCGGCTTTTCTCGGTTTTGGTTTCCCGTTGGGTGGATCATTCATCATTTCCACCTTTGGGCCCCCAGAAAGGGGAAGTGTTCCCGGTAAAACTTTCCCTTTACCCCTTCCTCCTCCCACTTTATTTTAAAAATTTCCCGCGTTTTTGTCCAAACCCCCCACCCCCCTTTTCCCCCCTTTTTTTCCCCGGATTTGGTATCCCGTTGGAAAGATGGCATCTGTTATCATACCTGTAAGCTTGGTTTCTGTGAGAGAGCTATGATGTCCGGTGATGCTTCTTTGACTCTTTCTTGCCACTCCTCCCACTTATTTGTTATTCCATCAGCGTTTGTGTACCATACCTTCAGTTTCCTTTCCAACACTGTGGTTTGGGGGGCCTGTGAGGGGGGAGACCTGGTGGCATACTGTGGGGTTCTATAGCTTGGTGTTGGGTGGAGGCTTGTGGGTGATGGATTGTAGGGTGTGTTGGGATGGTGTGATAGGTTGTGTGGTTCTGAGAGTAGTTGTGTGTGTGTGTGTGTGTGTGTGTGTATGTGTGTGTATGTGCGTGTGTGTGTGTACTCACCTAATTGTGGTTGCAGGAGTCGAGACTCAGCTCCTGGCCCCGCCTCTTCACTGATCGCTACTGGATCCTCTCTCTCTCTGCTTCCTGAGCTTTGTCATACCTCTTCTTAAAACTATGTATGGTTCCTGCCTCCACTACTTCACTTGTTCGGCTATTCCACTTGCTGACAACTCTATGACTGAAGAAATACTTCCTAACGTCCCTGTGACTCGTCTGAGTCTTCAGCTTCCAGTTGTGACCCCTTGTCCCTGTGTCCCCTCTCTGGAACATCCTATCTCTGTCCACCTTGTCTATTCCCCGCAGTATCTTGTATGTCGTTATCATGTCTCCCCTGACCCTTCAGTCCTCCAGTGTCGTCAGTCCGATTTCCCTTAACCTTTCCTCGTACGACATTCCCTTGAGCTCTGGGACTAGCCTTGTTGCAAACCTTTGTACTTTCTCTAACTTCTTGACGTGCTTGACCAGGTGTGGGTTCCAGACTGGTGCTGCATACTCCAGTATGGGCCTAACATAGTGTACAGTGTCTTGAACGATTCCTTATTAAGGTATCAGAACGCTATTCTCAGGTTTGCCAGGCGCCCGTATGCTGCAGCGGTTATTTGGTTGATGTGTGCCTCCGGTGATGTGCTCGGTGTTATGGTCACCCCAAGGTCTTTCTCCCTGAGTGAGGTCTGTAGTCTTTGTCCACCTAGCCTATACTCTGTCTGCGGTCTTCTTTGCCCCTCCCCAATCTTCATGACTTTGCATTTGGCTGGATTGAAGTCGAGAAGCCAGTTGCTAGACCACATGTCCAGCCTGTCCAGGTCTCTTTGCAGTCCTGCCTCATCCTCGTCCGATTTAATTCTTCTCATCAACTTCACGTCATCTGCGAATAGGGACACTTCAGAGTCTATTCTTCCATCATGTCGTTCACATATATCAAAATAGCACTGGTCCTAGAACTGACCCCTGTGGGACCCCGCTCGTAACAGGCGCCCACTGTGATACCTCTTCACGTACCATGACTCGTTGCTGCCTCCCTGTCAGGTATTCCCTTATCCATTGCAGTGCCCTCCCTTTTAGGTGCGCCTGATCCTCCAGCTTCTGCACTAATCTCTTGTGGGGAACTGTGTCAAAGGCCTTCCTGCAGTCTAGGAAAACGCAATCTACCCACCCCTCTCTCTCGTGTCTTACTTCTGTTACCTTGTCATAAAACTCCAGGAGGTTTGTGATACAAGATTTGCCTTCCATGAACCCATGCTGGTTTTCATTTATAATCTTGTTCCTTTCCAGGTGTTCGACCACTCTCCTCCTGATAATCTTCTCCATGACTTTGCACACAATACATGTCAGAGAGACAGGTTTGTAGTTTAGTGCCTCGTTTGTTTCCTTTCTTAAATATGGGGACTACATTAGCTGTCTTCCATTTCTCAGGTAGTTGCCCAGTTTCAAGGGATGCAGAAAACAATATGAAGTTCAACGATGAGAAATTTCAATTACTCAGATATGGTAAACATGAGGAAATTAAATCTTCATCAGAGTACAAAACAAATTCTGGCCACAAAATAGAGCGAAACACCAACGTCAAAGACCTGGGAGTGATTATGTCGGAGGATGTCACCTTCAAGGACCATAACATTGTATCAATCGCATCTGCTAGAAAAATGACAGGATGGATAATGAGAACCTTCAAAACTAGGGAGGCCAAGCCCATGATGACACTCTTCAGGTCACTTGTTCTATCTAGGCTGGAATATTGCTGCACTCTAACAGCACCTTTCAAGGCAGGTGAAATTGCCGACCTAGAAAATGTTACAGAGAACTTTCACGGCGTGCATAACGGAGATAAAAACACCTCAATTACTGGGAGCGCTTGAGGTTTCTAATACCTGTATTCCCTGGAACGCAGGAGGGAGAGATACATGATTATATACACCTGGAAAATCCTAGAGGGACTAGTACCGAACTTGCACACGAAAATCACTCACTACAAAAGCAAAAGACTTGGCAGACGATGCACCATCCCCCCAATGAAAAGCAGGGGTGTCACTAGCACGTTAAGAGACCATACAATAAGTGTCAGGGGCCCGAGATGTTCAACTGCCTCCAGCACACATAAGGGGGATTACCAACAGACCCCTGGCAGTCTTCAAGCTGGCACTGGACAAGCACCTAAAGTCGGTTCCTGATCAGCCGGGCTGTGGCTCGTACGTTGGTTTGCGTGCAGCCAGCAGCAACAGCCTGGTTGATCAGGCGCTGATCCACCAGGAGGCCTGGTCACAGACCGGGCCCGCGGGGGCGTTGACCCCGAAACTCTCTCCAGGTAAACTCCAGGTATAAGGCAGCACAGCATCTCTGCTCCTTCTCTAAGGACCCATGGGGAGATGTTGTCCGGTCCCATCGCCTTTGAGGTGTCAAGGTCACTTAAGAGCTTCTTCACCTCCTCCTCAGTTGTTCGTATGTCATCCAACACTTGTTGGTATATTCCCTCTTGATGTTCCCTTCTGTACTGTCTTCCCACAGCCCTTCCTGTCTCTACTGTAAAAACTTCCTTAAATCTCCTGTTCAGCTCCTCACATACCTCCTGATCATTTCTTGTGAGTTCTCCACCTTCTGTCCTTAATCTGATCACCTGGTCTTTGACTGTTGTCTTCCTCCTGATGTGGCTATACAACAGTTTCGGGTCAGTCTTGATTCTCGATTTCTATGTCATTTTCATACTGTCGCTGGGCTCCCTCCTTACCTGTGCGTACTCATTCCTGGCTCTGCGACTGATCTCCCTATTTTCGTGTGTTCTCTGCCTTCTGTACTTTTTCCATTCTCTATTGCACTTTGTTTTTGCCTCCTTACACCGTCGGGTAAACCAGGGGCTCGTTCTGGTCTTCCCGTTGTTACTGTTGCCTTGGGAATAAACCTTTCCACTGCCTCCTTGCATTTTGTTGTTACATATTCCATCATTTCATTTATTGGCTTTCCTGCCAGTTCTCTGTCCACTGGACCTCCCGCAGGAAGTTCTTCAACCCTATGTAGTCCCCTCTTTTATAGTCGGCTTTTCCCATTCAACTCCTGTTATTCTCTCCACTTGCAGCTCTACTATGTATTCAAAGCACAGAACCACGTGGTCGCTAGCTCTAGGGGACTCTCCATACTTGATGTCCTCAATGTCTGAGCTGCCCAGGGTGAACACAAGGTCCAATCTTGCTGGTTCATCTCCCTCTCACTCTGGTAGTGTCCTTAACATGTTGGTGCATGAGATTTTCCAGCACACGTCCAACATCCTGGCTCTCCATGTTTCGGAACCCCATGTGGCTCCAGGTTTTCCCAGTCAATCTCCCTGTGGTTGAAATCCCCATAACCAGCAACTTTGCTCTGCTGGAGTGAGCTCTTCTTGCCACCTCAGCAAGTGTGTCCACTATTGCTCTGTTGCTCTCTTCATATTCCTCTCTTGGCCTCCTGCAGTTTGTGGTGGGTTTTACAAACTGCAATGACCACTTTTTTCCCCAGATAAGTGTACCTCTATGTGTCTCTCTCTCCCGTCTCATCTATGCCTTCCATTTTCTCAAATTTTTCCTCGTTTTTTACGAGCAGAAAACCCCCCTCCTCCCCCCTCCCCCCTTCTTTTTTCCCTCATGTGTGGTACCTGGGGGGAAGTTGCTCTGTTATTGTCTCCATGAGTTTTGTTTCTGTAATGCTATGATGTCTGGGGACTTCTATTGATTCTTTCTTTCCATTCCCATGTTTATTCGTTAATCCATCGATTTTTTGGGACCAAACCTTTAACTTCTGTTCTAATAGTAATGTGGTGCGGGGGGTGGAAAAAAGGGGACGGTGTGTGATGGTTGGTTTGGATTGTTTTATTTGCCTTGGGGGGTGTGGTGGAGTCCTTCTGCAGGTGTTTCTGGGGGGTGCGCTTTTCCTTCCATTTGATCCTGGGGGTTTTTCTGCTCCCTTTTTCATTCCCCCCATTTCTCCTTTCGTTTTTGAACTCTCTCTTTCATTGTCTTCCTTTCGTCCGTGTTCTGTCTCGATCGGGTACACACTCCCGAAACCCTGCTTTCTCTCAGCCCCTGCTTTTTCCCCGCGGACATGGTTCGGGTTGATTCGCCCTTGAAAATTACTTTGAGAGGCCCCATTCCTTTTCTTTTTGAACCACCCAATTCTCCGAAAATTTGCCACCTGGGTCATGTCCCCCTCGCCTATCACCTTCATGATATCTTCAATCGCTTTTTTCTCCTCCTGCTTTCTTTCATCATAAGTTTCCCCTTTAGCTTCGTCTAGCCCATAGACAAACACGGATCTGTGTGTGTGTGTGTGTGTGTGTGTGTGTGTGTGTGTACAAAATCTCTCCTAGAGGACATCAGAAAAATCAAAGACATGGGAGAAAGCCTGGGCCTATCTTTAAACCCCACTAAATGTGAAATAGTTTCTACCAATCAACAGATGATCCAGAATATTAGCGCCGTTTTACCAGGAACACGAGCCATTGATCCAGCCAATAGCACTCTCCTTGGTGCTCTTCTTGGGCCCAATGCAATCGATCTGATCCTAGAAAAAAAAATCTCAGACCTCCGGACAATGGAAGGCAGGATGAAAGACATTGATACACATGATGCCTTCTACCTACTCACCAGGTGCCTGTCAATCCCAAAACTTACCTACTTTCTGAGATGCTCCCCAGCCTTCAGCAGTCCGAAACTCAAGGAATATGACTCTCTCCTTAAAACCATGCTAGTGTATTGAATCTTTCCCTGGAAGATGGACAGTGGATGCAAGCCTCACTTCCGGTCAGGCTTGGGGGGCTTGGAGTACGCAGATCCTCCCAGATTGCTCTACCAGTATTCCTATCCTGTTCCATAGCATCAAACGAGTTAAACAGACAAATTCTTCCTGATAACCTCAGTGACTCAGCAGGAATACAGGACCCTAGCTATGCCAGTGCCATCACTGAATGTGAGACTCTTGCTGCTCCAGCACCAAACCCTAGTGCAGCACTGGCTCACAAACACTCAAGCTGGGATGGCCCGATTGCTGAAAAGGTGCTTGCCAACATGTTCAGGACTGTAACATCAGACAGGGAGACTGCCCGTCTCCAGGCTGTGAGCGCACTTCACTCTGGGGACTTCTTCCAAACAGTTCCCATATCGGCAATGGGAACGCGCCTCGACCCTAAGACCCTCCGTATCGCAGTGGCTCTGCGCCTTGCTGCACCAATTCACACGGAATATACGTGTATGTGCGACGAAATGCAAGCCAACCAATATGGTCTACATGGTCTTAACTGTTCCAAAACCAAGGGCTGGCATGCAAGACACAATGAGGTCAACGACATCATAAAGAGAACCCTTGATACAGCTGGATGCCCAGCCGAGAGGGAGTCCCGATCACTAGCAGCCAACAATACCCACAACCCAGCAAACCACCCCGACGGGGTCACCATCTACCCTTGGAAGAATGGCAAGCTCTTAGCATGGGACTATACCTGTGTGTCCTCACTGGTTGACACCTATATCCGTCACAGTGTCGGGCGACAGGGAGGAGCTGCTGACCACAGGGAGGAGTACAAGATCAGCAAGCACAGGGACATAAGCCAACAGTACCAATTTGTCCCAGTGGGATCAGAGACCTTGGGATCATGGGGGAAAAATGTCACACTTTTCCTTAAAGAATTGGGTTCCTGACTCATCGACACCACCAGGGACCCAAGGGCAGCCACTTTCATGTTCCAGCGCCTCAGTGTGGCCATCCAGAGGGGAAATGCTTGCTGCATACTTGGCTCACGACCGGCTTCAGAGGAATTGGAGGAAATCCATAATCTTTAACATATTGTACCACTGTATTAATATTTGTATTTCCTGTAAATGTATTCTGCCTATTAATAAATTTTCCCATAGAATATAAAATATAGGGGTGGTAGGAGAAGAAAATATTCAAACAGCTCCGGGGAGAACCTTGAGTTTTCCCTGAGGTACATTTATTGTCTTCTCTGAGGATGAGAGTCCCCAGTAAAGTTCTAGAGGTGGTACCTCCTTATATATATATATATATATTTTCTTCTTTCAACATACCAGCCGTATCCCACCGAGGCAGGGTGGCCCAAAAGAAAAAACTAAAGTTTCTCTTTTTAAATTTAGTAATATATACAGGAGAAGGGGTTACTAGCCCCTTGCTCCCGGCATTTTAGTCGCCTCTTACAACACGCATGGCTTACGGAGGAAGAATTCTGTTCCACTTCCCCATGGAGGTAAGAGGAAATAAACAAGAACAAGAACTAGAAAGAAAATAGAAGAAAACCCAGAGGGGTGTGTGTGTGTATATATATGCTTGTACATGTATGTGTAGTGTGACCTAAATGCAAGTAGAAGTAGCAAGACATACCTGAAATCTTGCATGTTTATGAGACAGACAAAAGACACCAGCAATCCTACCATCATGTAAAACAATTACAGGCTTTCGTTGTACACTCACTTGGCATATATATATATTATATATATAATATATATATATATATATATATATATATATATATATATATATATATATATATATATATATATATAATATATATATATATGTATGTATATGTGTGTGTGTGTGTGTTACCCGTGTCCTCATACAGTACTATTATCAGTATTCTCATATTTCATGCTCCTGCGTCCTCTCAATGTTTATATCAAAACTTCGTCATCCAGCCAACAGATGGCAGCGCGCGTCTCTAAGAAATTGCGTATTCATGGCGAAAGTTTAGCATCAAAACTCGAGGTTTATTTCAAATACAGCGGAGATATTTCCAGCAGCAGGCGCTGAATGTTTAACATGGTCTTACATTCATACGTCTGAGAGGAGGAAACTACCGAGTGGAGGCATATTGAAGAAAAATAATCATACTTTTGAGGCAGTACGGGCGGAACTGTAATCTGAAAGACTCGACCTAGCAGTGACCCTATATACCACAACATGAAGACACGGTGTAAGCCGACAGTAACCCTATATACCATAAAATAAAGGAACGGTGTAAACCGGCGGTAATCCTATATGCCACAACATAAAGGAACGGTGTAAGCCGGCAGTGACCCTATATACCACAACCTGAAGGTATGGTATATGCCACTAATAACTTTATATACCACAGCATGAAGGTAGCGTGTAAGCTGGCAGTAACCGTATATACCACAACCTGAAGGTTTGGTAAAAGCTGTTAATGACCCCTATATACCACAACATAAAGGTACGGTGTCAACCTGTAGTGGCCTTATATACCACAACAACAAGACTGATTCTGAGGAGGTGATTATTCAAAGTTTTTATATGTTTGTCGTGGTACGAATTTAAGTGAAGCCTTCACATATACTTTCTGACGTTCAGCCGGGGCTTGGGCTGCTCGGCTGTCATGAGCAAGACATGAAAATGTTGTGAGTGTCCTGGAGTTTTTGTTAGTATGAAGTTCATTGTGTTGGTGTGGATCTGTTTTACTTATTTTTGAAGCTCCATATATGCTGCCCCTCTATCTCTCCACACACCTGTAACACTATGTGTGTGTGTACACAGGGAGATGTATGTTACACAGTGTACACTCGGAGTTCATTTTAATCCCTCTTTGCGAAATTAAAGTATTTATTGTGGCGGTAAATACATGTGATACGTGGCATAAATGAACTCTCGTGTAGTCGATAGGCTTTAAACTTAATAAGCTAATCCCGCTCAGTGTTATCTCTGATATTACTATTGTTATCATATTTAAATCTCTCTCTTTCTCTTTCTGTATAGATCAACAACTGGAATTTAATTTATACTAATCAGCTTTGCTGTAACAAGCAAAAGGTAGGTATAGTTGATTCTGAACCCTGTGATGGGTATCATTGATTCTGAACCCTCTGATGGGTATCATTGATTCTGAACCTTCTGATGGGTATCATTGATTCTGAACCCTCTGATGGGTATCATTGATTCTGAACCTTCTGATGGGTATCATTGATTCTGAACCCTCTGATGGGTATCATTGATTCTGAACCTTCTGATGGGTATCATTGATTCTGAACCTTCTGATGGGTATCATTGATTCTGAACCTTCTGATGGGTATCATTGATTCTGAACCATGTGATGGGTATCATTGATTCTGAACCCTCAGGTATCGTGAATTCTGAACATTCAGATAGGTATCGTTATATTCTAAATATCGTTTACCCATCAGTTATGATGGTATAAAAAATATAACCGCAAAAAATAAAATAGTTCAAACCTCAATAAAACGAAAACAAAACTAAACCAAGTTTTATTAGCTCACTTTGCGATTTAACTGAGCGGCGAGAGACGTGTTTGTTTGTCGTTAACTAAACCAATTTACGTTAACTGTCCGTATTTTTACGGCAGAATATTGTGAGCAGTAGTAGTGTTGTGAGCGGTATTGTTGCGAGCAGTATTATTTTGATATTCCTGTGACCAGTTTCGAGTTTCCTACTCTGGCAGCTCGGCCAGGGACCAGGTTTATTTATTGATTGCCTGGTCAACCAGGTTGTTGCTGCTGGTGGCCCGCCAACCCCAAATAGCCATCACAGTTGATGTGGCACTTGGCGGAGATACTTGTCCAGTTTCCTCTTAAAGACCTTCACACTGGGTCCTGAAATATGTCTTATATCTGCTAGTAACAGGTTGAATAGTCTTGAACCACGGATGTTGATACAGTGTTCTCTTGTTGTATCCATGGTACCCTTACTTTTCACTGGGTCTATTTTACACTTCCTCCCATATCCCTCCTTCCAGTACGTGCCTTTCAGTGTCTTCCTTGTATATATTATCATGTATCTCTCTCTCCTTCGCTCCAGAGAGTACATTCCAGTAACTAGAAACTTCCCTAATATCTTAAATGCTTTATTGCCTCAACGTGAAAGTTCTCAATGTCCACTCTGCCATTTTTCCGGTTTTCTCATCATAAGCATTGTGTTCTCTAAATGACAAGTCATCGGACATTATTACACTCAAGTCTGTCACATATTTCTTTTGCTCATTGTGGTAGTTGTATACAATCTCCCTTCTGAGTTCTTCACTCATACAATATCTAAACAATTAAAATTTATCTCAGTTGAACATCGTGCTGTTTCTACCGCCCACTGGAAGACTTGACGCAATGTTTCACTGCCTTCCATCCTGGGAAGTTTTACGGTTCAGATTTAGAATATTTATTTCAGCACGATACAGTGTTTGTACAGGGATGGGTGGCACTTTTTTTGTGCATGCAGAATGCCCGTTAGTACGAAGCAGTGGCTAGTGGTTTTTATCAATGTTATAAGGATAAAATACAGTAAAGTCGCCACAAGTGTTCCTCGGAGTGCTGAACTAAGAGTACATTTGCTTTACTCTTTGTGTTTTATTCGTCAGAAAAAATTAATATCCATTTGCGTGTTCTTTCTGTTTTACCTCTTGACCTTATTTATGGGATATTGCTCCAAGGCTGCCGAATGCCATCACGAAGTCCATGTAGAGTACATCAGCATTTTGGCTGTCTTGCGGAACCTTCGTGATTTTGTCATAATGGTTTAGCATTTATGATAAGCTTGAGCTTCACGCTCTCAATTTATGTTTATTTTGGTTATGCTTTTCTATAAAGTTTGTAATTTGCCGTCTCACCACCTTTTAAAAAAAATTGTGATATGTGATGTTAGTGCCACTGGTCTGTAATTTCTTGTCAAAGTTCCACTGCGTACTTTGTGCAGAAGAGCTGTGTTTGTACTTTTTAAGACTTTTTTGGATTTCGTCTAGATATAATTTCGTTTTCTAATGAATACTGAGTGTTCGTGCTAATGATGTTTTACACTTCTTTATAAGAAGCTCTATGAATGCAGTCCAGGTGTTGAGTAAGTGCATGTGTTTTTTATTACTTTTTCGAATTCATGGGAATTTATACTTATGTGAGATATATGATTTGTATGTCGAGGAAAGGCGAAAAAAATGCAATCTGGATCTCTCTGCTTTTTAGTGGATCAGTGAACACTGACTCATGTTGGTGAGTGATGGACCAATTCTAGAGGTGTTCTCAACTTGCATTTTTCAAATTTGTGAAGTATAAAGAAGTGTTTTTTTGCAATATTCTGGACAACTTCTTTTGTCCCCCTTTTGCTCGTCTTCTGTCCGGTAGGAATGTTTTAATTTCTGACCTTTTGGTCCCTCTGTGCAGTCTTGAAGTTCTCTCTTAATATAAAGTTCTATCTACTTGCAAGCTTCCCCAGTGTAGCATATATTATACAGACTTTATATGTTTCTGTGTTTACGTTAACCAAACACTGGTGAATGTTAAGAGTGGTTGCCAATGTTCCCCAGGGAATGTCTGGTAGGTCCTTTCATATTTGGTCTCCGATTCTTGAAGTTAAATTTACTGAACATCGCTTTTCCTTGGTTGTATCTGGAGCTTACTATACCTGGATTTATATTAATTTGCACTTGAGGAAGGTTGTGATCTAAGTGACCGTGTTGAAGATTGTCTCTGATCAGTTAGTTGACTGGTGAGGATCAAGTCCAGCGTAGCTTCAGTTAGTTGACTGGTGAGGATCAAGTCCAGCGTAGCTTCAGTTAGTTGACTGGTGGAGGATCAAGTCCAGCGTAGCTTCAGTTAGTTGACTGGTGAGGATCAAGTCCAGCGTAGCTTCAGTTAGTTGACTGGTGAGGATCAAGTCCAGCGTAGCTTCAGTTAGTTGACTGGTGAGGATCAAGTCCAGCGTAGCTTCAGTTAGTTGACTGGTGAGGATCAAGTCCAGCATAGCTTCAGTTAGTTGACTGGTGAGGATCAAGTCCAGCGTAGCTTCGTTAGTTGACTGGTGAGGATCAAGTCCAGCGTAGCTTCAGTTAGTTGACTGGTGAGGATCAAGTCCAGCGTAGCTTCAGTTAGTTGACTGGTGAGGATCAAGTCCAGCGTAGCTTCAGTTTATTGACTGAGTGAGATCAAGTCCAGCGTAGCTTCAGTTAGTTGACTGGTGAGGATCAAGTCCAGCGTAGCTTCAGTTAGTTGACTGGTGAGGATCAAGTCCAGCGTAGCTTCAGTTAGTTGACTGGTGAGGATCAAGTCCAGCGTAGCTTCAGTTAGTTGACTGGTGAGGATCAAGTCCAGCGTAGCTTCAGTTAGTTGACTGGTGGAGTCAAGTCCAGCGTAGCTTCAGTTAGTTGACTGGTGAGGATCAAGTCCAGCGTAGCTTCAGTTTTGTTGACTGGTGAGGATCAAGTCCAGCGTAGCTTCAGTTAGTTGACTGGTGAGGATCAAGTCCAGCGTAGCTTCAGTTAGTTGACTGGTGAGGATCAAGTCCAGCGTAGCTTCAGTTAGTTGACTGGTGAGGATCAAGTCCAGCGTAGCTTCAGTTAGTTGACTGGTGAGGATCAAGTCCAGCGTAGCTTCAGTTAGTTGACTGGTGAGGATCAAGTCCAGCTTCACGACAAATTTAAAAAAAATCTTGATGTGTAGTTGATTGTTATTTTGATGTCACTGAGTTGGTAGATCACTGGTGTCACTGAGTTGGTAGATGACTGATGTCACTGAGTGGGTAGATCACTGGTGTCACTGAGTGGGTAGATCACTGGTGTCACTGAGTGGGTAGATCACTGGTGTCACTGAGTGGGGGTATAGATCACTGGTGGTTCCCCTGAGTTGGTAGATGACTGATGTCACTGAGTGGGTAGATCACTGTGTCACTTTAGTGGGTAGATCACTGGTCACTGAGTGGGTAGATCACTGGTGTCACTGAGTGGGTAGATCACTGGTGTCACTGAGTGGGTAGATCACTGGTGTCACTGAGTTGGTAGATCACTGATGTCACTGAGTTGGTAGATGACTGATGTCACTGAGTTGGTAGATGACTGATGTCACTGAGTTGGTAGATGACTGATGTCACTGAGTGGGTAGATGACTGATGTCACTGAGTGGTTAGAATGACTGATGTCACTGAAGTGGGTAGATGACTGAATGTCACTGAGTAGGTAGATGACTGATGTCACTGAGTGGGTAGATGATGATGTCACTGAGTGGTAGATATGACTGATGTCACTGAGTGGGTAGATGCCTGATGTCATGAGTTGGTAGAATACTGATGTCACTGAGTGGGTAGATGATGATGTCACTGAGTGGGTAGATGACTGATGTCACTGAGTGGTAGATGACTGATGTCACTGAGGTTGTAGATGACTGATGTCACTGAGTTGGTAGATGACTGATGTCACTGAGTGGGTAGATGACTGATGTCACTGAGTGGGTAGTAATGACTGATGTCACTGATGGGTAGATGACTGATGTCACTGAGTGGGTAGAATGCCTGATGTCACTGAGTTGGGAATGACTGATGTCACTGAGTGGGTAGATGACTGATGTCACTAGTGGGTAGATGACTGATGTACACTGAGTGGTAGATGACTGATGTCACTGAGTTGGTAATGAACTGTGTCATGAGTGGTAGATGCCTGAAGGAAGTGCACTGATTGGTAGATGACTGATGTCACTGAGTGGGTAGATGACTGATGTCACTGAGTTGGGTAGATGACTGATGTCACTGAGTGGGTAGAAAGACTGATGTCACTGAGTTGGTAGATGACTGATGTCACTGAGTTGGTAGATGACTGATGTCACTGAGTGGGTAGATGACTGATGTCACTGAGTGGGTAGATGACTGATGTCACTGAGTGGGTAGATGACTGATGTCACTGAGTGGGTAGATGCCTGATGTCACTGAGTTGGTAGATGACTGATGTCACTGAGTGGGTAGATGACTGATGTCACTGAGTGGGTAGATGACTGATGTCACTGAGTGGGTAGATGACTGAGTGTCACTGAGTTGGTAGAATGACTGATGTCACTGAGTGGGTAGATGCCTGATGTCACTGAGTTGGGTAGATGACTGATGTCACCCGAGTGGGTTAGATGGACTGATGTCACTGAGTGGGTAGATGACTGATGTCACTGAGTGGGTAGATGACTGATGTCACTGAGTTGGTAGATGACTGATGTCACTGAGTTGGTAGATGACTGATGTCACTGAGTGGGTAGATGACTGATGTCACTGAGTGGGTTTAAAGATGATGTCACTGAGTGGTAGATCACTGATGTCATGAGTTGTAGATGACTGATGTCACTGAGTGGGTAGATGACTGGATGTCACTGAGTGGGTAGATGACTGATGTCACTGAGGGGTAGATGACTGATGTCACTGAGTGGGTAGATGAACTGATGTCACTGAAGTGGTAGATGACTGATGTCACTGAGTGGGTAGAAAGACTGATGTCACTGAGTGGGTAGATGACTGATGTCACTGAGTGGTAGATGACTGATGTCACTGAGTGGTAGATGACTGATGTCACTGAGTTGGGTAGATGACTGATGTCACTGAGTGGTAGAATGACTGATGTCACTGAGTTGGGTAGATGACTGATGTCACTGAGTGGGTAGATGACTGATGTCAATGAGTAGGTAGATGACTGATGTCACTGAGTGGGTAGATGACTGATGTCACTGAGTGGGTAGATGACTGATGTCAATGAGTGAGTAGATCACTGGTGTCACTGAGTGGGTAGATGACTGATGTCACTGAGTGGGTAGATGACTGATGTCACTGAGTGGGTAGATGACTGATGTCACTGAGTGGGTAGATGACTGATGTCACTGAGTGGGTAGATGACTGATGTCACTGAGTGGGTAGATGCCTGATGTCACTGAGTTGGTAGATGACTGATGTCACTGAGTGGGTAGATGACTGATGTCACTGAGTGGGTAGATGACTGATGTCACTGAGTGGGTAGATGACTGATGTCACTGAGTTGGTAGATGACTGATGTCACTGAGTGGGTAGATGACTGATGTCACTGAGTGGGTAGATGACTGATGTCACTGAGTGGGTAGATGACTGATGTCACTGAGTGGGTAGATGACTGATGTCACTGAGTGGGTAGATGACTGATGTCACTGAGTTGGTAGATGACTGATGTCACTGAGTTGGTAGATGACTGATGTCACTGAGTATAGATTCTGGGGTAGATGACTGATGTCACTGAGTGGGTAGATGCCTGATGTCACTGAGTGGTAGATGACTGATGTCACTGAGTGGGTAGATGACTGATGTCACTGAGTTGGGTAGATGACTGATGTCACTGAGTGGGTAGAATGCTGATGTCACTGAGTGGTAGATGACTGATGTCACTGAGTTGGTAGATGACTGATGTCACTGAGTGGGTAGATGACTGATGTCACTGAGTGGGTAGATGACTGATGTCACTGAGTAGGTAGAGACTGATGCACTGAGTGGTAGATGACTGATGTCACTGAGTTGGTAGATGACTGATGTCACTGAGTTGGTAGATGACTGATGTCACTGAGTGGGTAGATGACTGATGTCACTGAGTGGGTAGATGACTGATGTCACTGAGTAGGTAGATGACTGATGTCACTGAGTGGGTAGATGACTGATGTCACTGAGTTGGTAGATGACTGATGTCATGAGTGGTAGATCACTGATGTCACTGAGTGGGGTAGATGACTGATGTCACTGAGTGGGTAATGACTGATGTCACTGAGTGGGTAATGACTGAGTCACTGAGTGGGTAATGACTGATGTCACTGAGTATGGTAGATGACTGATGTCACTGAGTGGGTAAATGACTGATGTCACTGAGTGGGTAGATACTGATGTCACTGAGTGGGTAGATGACTGATGTCACTGATGGTGTAGATGACTGATGTCACTGAGTTAGTAGATGACTGATGTCACTGAGTAGGTAGATGCACTGATGTCACAGAGTGGTAGATACTGATGTCACTGAGTAGGTGATGCATGATGTCACTGATAGTGTAGATGACTGATGTCAAGATGGTAGATGACTGATGTCACTGGTGATAGAGTAACATGTCATCAGCCCACTCAGTGACATGTGTTGCCTTAGATCAGTGATACACTAAGTGTACGCAATGATCTATGTCACTAGTTGGTATATCTGAATGTATCTCTCAGTGTACAGTTTATCTCCTCAGTGTAAGTTTATCTCTGATGTATCATGTATTCTCAGTGTATCAGTTTATCTCTCAGTGTATCAGTGTATCCTCAGTGTATCAGTTATCTCTCAGTGTATCAGTGTATCTCTCAGTGTACTAGTGTATCTCTCAGTGTATCATGTTTATCTCTCAGTGATCAGTGTATCTCTCAGTGTATCAGTTTATTCTCAGTGTTCAGTTTATCTATCAGTGTATCAGTTTATCTCTCAGTGTATCAGTTTATCTCTCAGTGTATCAGTGTATCTCTCAGTGATCTGTATCTCTAGTGTATCAGTGTATCTCTCAGTGATATCAGTTTATCTCTCTAGTGTATCAGTGTATCTCTCAGTGTATCAGTGTATCTCTCAGTGTATCAGTTATCTCTCAGTGTACTGTTCTCTCAGTGTATCAGTTTATCTCTCAGTGTATCAGTGTATCTAGTCATGTATCTAGTGTATCAGTTTATCTCTCAGTGTATCAGTTATCTCTCGTGTATCAGTTTATCTCTCAGTGTATCAGTTTTATCTCTCAGTGTATCAGTGTTACTCTCATGTATCAGTATTTCTCTCAGTGTATCAGTTATCTCTCAGTGTATCAGTTGTATCTCTCAGTGTATCAGTGTATCTCTCAGTGTATCAGTGTATCTCTCAGTGTATCAGTTATCTCTCAGTGTATCAGTGATCTAGTGATCAGTTATCTCTCAGTGATCAGTTTATCTCTCAGGTATCAGTGTATCTCTCAGTGTATCATGTATCTCTCTGTGTATCAGTTTATCTCTCAGTGTATCAGTTGATCTCTCAGTGTATCAGTTGTATCTTCAGATGTATCGTTATCTCAGTTGTATCAGTTTATCTCTCAGTGTATCAGTGTATCTTCGGGTATCAGTGTATCTCAGTGTATCAGTTATCTCTCAGTGTATCAGTGTATCTCTCAGTGTATCAGTTATCTCTCAGTGTATCAGTGTTCTCTCAGTGTATCAGTTTATCTCTCAGTGTATCGTTATATCTCTCAGTGTATCATTTATGCTCTCAGTGTATACGTATCCTCGAGTGTATCAGTTATCTCTCAGTGTATCAGTTTATCTCTCAGGTATCAGTGATATCTCTCAGTTTCATGATCTCTCGTGTATCGTGTATCTCTCAGTGTATCAGTTTATCTCTCAGTGTATCAGTGTATCTCTCAGTGTATCAGTGTATCTCTCAGTGTATCAGTTTATCTCTCAGTGTATCAGTGTATCTCTCAGTGTATCAGTGTATCTCTCAGTGTATCAGTGTATCTCTCAGTGTATCAGTTTATCTCTCAGTGTATCCACACACCTGTTAATCAGTTTACAGCCATGCAATAAAGGACGAGATATATTCTTACTTAGACTAATGGTCATGAATTATGAGAGAGAGTGTTAATTCTCTCTCTCTCTCTCTCTCTCTCTCTCTCTCTCTCTCTCTCTCTCTCTCTCTCTCCTCTCTCTCTCTCTCTCTCTCTCTCTCTCTCTCTCTCTCTCTCAGAACTTATTACCATTACTCTAAGTAATAAAATATCTAGGCTGTTCTTTAATTGCATGGCGGTCCACTGATTAACAGGTGTGTGAAGGTATGTCTTACAGGTGTGTGAAGGTATGTCTTACAAGTGTGTGAAGGTATGTCTTACAGGTGTGTGGAGGTACGTCTTACAGGTGTGTGAAGGTGTGTCTTACAGGTGTGTGAAGGTACGTATTACAGGTGTGTGAAAGTATATCTTACAGGTGTGTGGAGGTATGTCTTACAGGTGTGTGAAGGTACGTATTACAGGTGTGTGAAGGTATATCTTACAGGTGTGTGGAGGTATGTCTTACAGGTGTGTGAAAGTATGTCTTACAGGTGACCGAAGGTGCATTTTACAGGTGTATACCAAGACCTGGAGGGTTTCGGGGGTCAACGCTCCCGCGGCCCCGTCTGAGACCAGGCCTCATGGTGGATCAGGGCCTGATCAAGCAGGCTGTTACTTTTGGCCGCAAGCAACCCGACATACGACCCACAGCCCGACTGGTAGGTACTGACTTTAGGTGTCTGTCCAATGCCTTCTTGAAGACAGCCAGGGATCTATTGGTAATCCCCCTTATGTATGCTGGGAGGCGGTTGAACAGTCTTGGGCCCCTGACACTTATTGTGTTGTCTCTTATCGTGCTAGTGACGACCCTGCTTTTCGTTGGGGGTGGGGTATGTTGCATCTCTTGCGGAGTCTTTTGCTTTCATAGGGAGTGATTTTCGTGTGCAAGTTTGGTACTAATCCCTCAAGGATTTTCCAAGTGTATATAATCTTGTATCTCTCCCGCCTGCATTCTAGGGAGTACATGTTGAGGAACTTAAAGCGTTTCCAGTAACTGAGGTGTTTTATCGCAGTTACGTGTGCCGTGAAGGTTCTCTACACCTTCTAGGTCAGCAATTTCACCTGCCTTGAAAGGTGCTGTTAGTGTGCAGCAATATTCCAGCCTAGATAGAACAAGCGACCTGAAGAGTGTCATCATGGGCTTTGCATCCCTAGTTTTGAAGGTTCTCATTATCCATCCTGTCATTTTTCTAGCAGATGCGATTGATAGTGTTATGGTCTTTGTTGGTAAGAACCTCTGACATGATCGCTCCCAGGTCTTTTGCATTAGTTTTTCGCTGTATTGTGTGGTTGGAATTTGTTTTATACTCCGATGTAGTTTTAATTTCTTCGCGTTTTCCATATCGGAGTAGTTGACATTTCTCATCACTGAAGTTCATATTGCTTTCTGTGGCCCATTTAAAGATTTGGTTGATGTCCGCCTGGAGTCTTGCAGTGTCTTCATTGGAGGACACTGTCATGCAAATTCGGGTGTCATCTGCAAAGGAAGACACGGTGCTGTGGCTTATATCCTTGTCTATGTCAGATATGAGGATGAGGAACAAGATGGGAGCGAGTACTGTGCCTTGTGGAACAGAGCTTTTCACCGTAGCCGCCTCAGACTTGACTCTGTTGACTACTACTCGTTGTGTTCTGTTAGTGAGGAAATTATAGATCCACGTACTAACTTTTCCTGTTATTCCTTTATCACGCATTTTGTGCGCTGTTACACCATGGTCACACTTGTCAAAGGCTTTTGCAAAATCTGTGTAACTACATCTGCGTTTTATGTGTGTGGAGGTGTGTTTTACAGGTGTGTGGAGGTTTTTTTACAGGTGTGTGGAGGTGTGTTTTACAGGAGTGTGGAGGTGTGTTTTTCAGGTGTGTGGAGGTTTTTTTACAGGTGTGTGGAGGTGTGTTTTACAGGTGTGCTGGTAAACAGCAACCATACACAGAAATGGAAGCCTGTCAAAAGTTCTGCACTCTGGCAGGATTGTTCGTCTTGTCTTTGTGTAGAGCTTTGCGTTATGTAGAGCTTTATGTGTAGAGGTCTGTAAAAAACTTTATGTGAAGAGCTTTAAGATGTGTAGAGTTTTATGGTGTGGAGAGCTTTGCGATGCGTGGAGCTCTGGGTTGAACTTTATCTGTAGAACTCTGCATAAAGCTTTATGTGTAGAGCTCTATGTAAAAACTTTATGATGTATAGAAATTTGTGATATGTAGAGCTTTATAATGGAATGTTGTGTTGCGCTTTATCTTTTGATGTGCAGAACTTTATCTGTGACCCTCTGAGAGCTTTATATGTAGAGCACTGTATAGAGCTTTATATGTAGAGCACTGTATAGAGCTTTATATGTAGAGCACTGTATAGAGCTTTATATGTAGAGCACTGTATAGAGCTTTATATGTAGAGCACTGTATAGAGCTTTATATGTAGAGCACCGTATAGAGCTTTATATGTAGAGCACTGTATAGAGCTTTATATGTAGAGCACCGTATAGAGCTTTATATGTAGAGCACTGTATAGAGCTTTATATGTAGAGCACTGTATAGAGCTTTATATGTAGAGCACTGTATAGAGCTTTATATGTAGAGCACTGTATAGAGCTTTATATGTAGAGCACTGTACAGAGCTTTATGTTTTTTAAATCTTACTGGCATTAAATCTTACTTTTCTATATCCTACTGTTTTAAATATTACTGAATTATTCTTCCAATTAAAGTTAGCTCCATTCCTTGTGTTTTATGTGCTCTCAGTGGGACGTGACACCGGTACATGACAGTGGGACGTGACACCGGTACGTGACACTGGTACATGACAGTGGGACGTGACAGTGGGACGTGACACAGTGGAACATGACACTGGTACATGACACCGGTACATAACACTGGTACATGACACTGGTACATGACACCGGTACATGACACCGGTACATGACAGTGGGACATTACACCGGTACGTGACACCGGTACATGACAGTGGGACGTGACACTGGTACATGACACTGGTACATGACACTGGTACATGACACCGGTACATGACAGTGGGACGTGACACATTGGTACATAACACTGGTACATGACAGTGGGATGTGACACCGGTACATGACACCGGTACATGACAGTGGGACGTGACACAGTGGTACATGACACTGGTACATGACACCGGTACATGACAGTGGTACATGACACCGGTACATTACAGTGGAACGTGACACAGTGGTACATGGCACTGGTACATGACACCGGTACATGACAGTGGTACATGACACCGGTACATGACAGTGGGACGTGACACAGTGGTACATGACACTGGTACATGACACTGGTACATGACAGTGGGACGTGACACAGTGGTACATGACACTGGTACATGACACTGGTACATGACACTGGTACATGACACTGGTACATGACACCGGTACATGACACTGGTACATGACACCGGTACATGACACCGGTACATGACACCGGTACGTGACACCGGTACATGACACTGGTACATGACACCGGTACATGACACCGGTACATGACAGTGGAACTTGACACTGGTACATGACACTGGTACATGACACCGGTACATGACACTGGTACATGACACCGGTACATGACACTGGTACATGACACCGGTACATGACACCGGTACATGACACCGGTACGTGACACCGGTACATGACACTGGTACATGACACCAGTACATGACACCGGTACATGACACCGGTAAATTACACCGGTACATGACACTGGTACATGACACCGGTACGTGACACCGGTACATGACAGTGGGACTTGACACTTGTACATGACACTGGTACATGACACCAGTACATGACACCGGTACATGACACCGGTACATGGCACCAGTACATGACACCGGTACATGACACCGGTACATGACACCGGTACATGACAGTGGGACTTGACACTGGTACATGACACCAGTACATGACACCGGTACATGACACCGGTACATGACACCGGTACATGACACCGGTACATGACACCGGTACATGACACCGGTACATGACACCGGTACATGACACTGGTACATGACACCGGTACATGACACCGGTACATGACAGTGGGACGTGACACTGGTACATGACACTGGTACATGACACCGGTACATGACACCGGTACATGACACCGGTACATGACAGTGGGACGTGACACTGGTACATGACACTGGTAAATGACACCGGTACATGACAGTGGGACATGACACAGTGGTACATGATACTGGTACATGATACTGGTACATGACACTGGTACATGACACCGGTACATGACAGTGGGACGTGACACAGTGGTACATGACACTGGTGCATGACACTGGTACATGACACTGGTGCATAACACTGGTACATGACAGTGGGACGTGACACAGTGGTACATGACACTGGTACATGACAGTCGGACGTGACACAGTGGGACGTGACACAGTGGTGCGTGACACTGATACATGACAGTGGTACATGACACTGGTACATGACACTGGTACATGACACAGTGGGACGTGACACAGTGGTACATGATACTGGTGCATGACGCTGGTACATGAGTGTGACACATGGCTGGGGCACACAGCTGAACCACCTACTGGTGCATGACGCTGGTACATGACACAGTGGGACGTGACACAGTGGTACATGATACTGATGCATGACGCTGGTACATGAGAGTGTGACACATGGCTGGGGCACACAGCTGAACCACCTCCCTCACAAGAACAATACAACTCACACTAACGAGGAGAGAACAAATCACAACCAGCCAACACGTCGAGGAGTAAATCTTTGAGGAGAAATGCCGTGCTAAGAGATATCTCTCTTGTCTGTGGATTAAATGAGACAGTTTTACGAGTTTAGACGGACGAGAGGGGGAGACAGGGAGAGGGAGAGAGAGAGAGATAGAGAGAGAGAGAGAGAGAGAGAGAGAGAGAGAGAGAGAGAGAGAGAGAGAGAGAACGAGACAAAGACAGAGAGAGACAGAGATGATCTATGAGCCAGCAAGCTCTGGTGCTACACCCTGGACTACAACAAGCTCTGGTGCTACAACCAGGACTACAGCAAGCTCTGGTGCTACAACCAGGACTACAACAAGCTCTGGTGCTACAACCAGGACTACAACAAGCTCTGGTGCTACAACCAGGACTACAACAAGCTCTGGTGCTACAACCAGGACTACAACAAGCTCTGGTGCTACAACCAGAACAGCAAGCTGGTGCTCAACTCAGCAAGCTCTGGTGCTAAACGGACTACACAAGCCTGGTGCTACACGGATACAACAAGCTCTGGTGCTACAACGGACTACAGCAAGCTCTGTCTACAACAGACTACAACAATCTGGTGCTACACCTGGACTACATCAAGCTCTGGTGCTACAACCAGGACTACAGCAAGCTCTGGTGCTACAACCAGAACTACAACAAGCTCTGGTGCTACAACCAGGACTACAACAAGCTCTGGTGCTACAACCAGGAATACAACAAGCTCTGGTGCTACAACCAGGACTACAACAAGCTCTGGTGCTACAACCAGGACTACAACAAGCTCTGGTGCTACAACCAGGAATACAACAAGCTCTGGTGCTACAACCAGGACTACAACAAGCTCTGGTGCTACAACCAGGACTACAACAAGCTCTGGTGCTACAACCAGGACTACAACAAGCTCTGGTGCTACAACCAGGACTACAACAAGCTCTGGTGCTACAACCATGACTACAACAAGCTCTGGTGCTACAACCAGGACTACAGCAAGCTCTGGTGCTACAACCAGGACTACAACAAGCTCTGGTGCTACACCCTGGACTACAACAAGCTCTGGTGCTACAACCAGGACTACAGCAAGCTCTGGTGCTACAACCAGGACTACAATCAAGCTCTGGTGCTCACCGACTACAACAGCTCTGGTGTACATACAACTCACAAGCTCTGGTGCTACAACCAGGACTACACAAGTCTCTGGTGCTACAACCAGGACTACAAAAGCTCTGGTGCTACAACCAGGACTACAACAAGCTCTGGTGCTACAACCAGACTACAACAAGCTTGGTGCTACAACCAGGACTACAACAAGCTCTCTGGTGCTACAACCAGGACTACAACAAGCTCTGGTGCTACACACTGGACTACAGCAAGCTCTGGTGCTACAACCAGGACTACAACAAGCTCTGGTGCTACAACCAGGACTACAACATGCTCTGTGCACCGCTACAACAAGCTCTGTGTACAACCGGACTACACAAGTTGGTGCTACACCCTGGACTACACAAGCTCTGGTGCTACAACCAGGACTACAACAAGCTTCTGGTGCTACAACCAGGACTACAACAAGCTCTTGTGCTACAACCAGGACTACAACAAGCTCTTGTGGTACAACCTGGACTACATCAAGCTCTGGTGCTACACCCTGGACTACAACAAGCTCTGGTGCTACAACCAGGACTACAACAAGCTCTGGTGCTACAACCAGGACTACAACAAGCTCTGGTGCTACAACCAGGACTACAACAAGCTCTGGTGCTACAACCAGGACTACAACAAGCTCTGGTGCTACAACCAGGACTACAACATGCTCTGGTGCTACAACCAGGACTACAACAAGCTCTGGTGCTACAACCAGGACTACAACAAGCTCTGGTGCTACAACCAGGACTACAACAAGCTCTGGTGCTACAACGGACTACAACAAGCTCTGGTGCTACAACCAGGACTACACAATCTTGGTGCTACAACCAGGACTACAGCAAGCTCTG
>NC_069416.1:64287903-64322903 GCF_026875155.1 Cherax quadricarinatus | reverse complement strand
GTATAACCTGGGTGTATAACCCGGGTGTATAACCTGGGTGTATAACCCGGGTGTATAACCTGGGTGTATAACCTGGGTGTATAACCCGGGTGTATAACCTGGGTGTATAACCCGGGTGTATAACCTGGGTGTATAACCTGGGTGTATAACCTGGGTGTATAACCTGGGTGTATAACCCGGGTGTATAACCTGGATGTATAACCTGGGTGTATAACCTGGGTGTATAACCTGGGTGTATAACCTGGGTGTATAACCTGGGTGTATAACCTGGGTGTATAACCTGGGTGTATAACCTGGGTGTATAACCCGGGTGTATAACCTGGGTGTATAACCTGGGTGTATAACTTGGGTGTATAACCTGGGTGTATAACCCGGGTGTATAACCTGGGTGTATAACCTGGGTGTATAACCTGGGTGTATAACCTGGGTGTATAACCTGGGTGTATAACCTGGGTGTATAACCCGGGTGTATAACCTGGGTGTATAACGCGGGTGTATAACCTGGGTGTATAACCTGGGTGTATAACCTGGGTGTATAACCTGGGTGTATAACCTGGGTGTATAACCTGGGTGTATAACCTGGGTGTATAACCCGGGTGTATAACCTGGGTGTATAACCCGGGTGTATAACCTGGGTGTATAACCTGGGTGTATAACCTGGGTGTATAACCTGGGTGTATAACCCGGGTGTATAACCTGGGTGTATAACCTGGTGTATAACCTGGGTGTATAACCTGGGTGTATAACCTGGGTGTATAACCCGGGTGTATAACCTGGGTGTATAACCTGGGTGTATAACCTGGGTGTATAACCTGGGTGTATAACCCGGATGTATAACCTGGGTGTATAACCCGGATGTATAACCTGGGTGTATAACCTGGGTGTATAACCTGGGTGTATAACCTGGGTGTATAACCTGGGTGTATAACCCGGGTGTATAACCTGGATGTATAACCTGGGTGTATAACCTGGGTGTATAACCTGGGTGTATAACCTGGTGTGATGTAGTTCAGCTGGGCTTGTGAGGTCTCTGGGGAGACCTAATTTAACCAATTATATGGTCACACCTTGCCTTGGCAAACGTCTGTAGCCACGCCCACGTCTCAGGTCTTTTGTTCTTGGCGGCGTCAGACCTAGGCGTCAGGTCGTACACGTGGTTGTGGAGGGTGCTTGGACCACCATAAAAGCCCAAGGAAGAGCATGATCAGGGGATTCGAGCGGAGCTGCTGCTGGGGTGCAGAGCTCCTGAGCAGAGACTTCGAGCGGAGCTGCTGCTGGGGTGCAGGGCTCGGGAGAAGGCTGCTGAAGTCTCTGGAGGAGACTCTTGGAGACATTGGGCAGAGTACTGGCTTGGAGCAGTACTCGTGCTGTGTAGGTCTTGGGACCTGTGGCTTAGTTCTTGTAGTGAACTGTCCTCTGTACTATTTGTAAGTTATATTCATTTTCGTCAAGTTGATTGTGCTCCCTGTCTCACTGCTTATACATACCATCCCATTTATCTAAACCAGTGATGTTCTCCTGTTCCCAAATATATTATTGTACAAAGACTTAATAATAAACTGTGTTTGAGAAGAATAGTAATATTCACGGTCCCCGTTATTTACTCATTTCTCCATTTATTTATGTTTAGTTAAAGTAGTGAGAGGGTGAGTAGTGTGGAGTGGTGGGTAGAGTAATGAGAGGTGAAGTTGTAGTCACCAGTGACCTCACATTACCTACCTACCGCTCACCTCTCCTGTCATCATATTACCTACCTCCGCACTCATCCCTCCTACTGCCTCGCCTGTCCCACACCTACTGACTCCCCCCACTTACCCCCATATTCCCCTAATCATTACCCCCCTACATGACACTGGGTGTATAACCTGGGTGTATAACCTGGGTGTATAACCTGGGTGTATAACCTGGATGTATAACCTGGGTGTATAACCTGGATGTATAACCTGGGTGTATAACCTGGGTGTATAACCTGGATGTATAACCTGGATGTATAACCTGGGTGTATAACCTGGGTGTATAACCTGGGTGTATAACCTGGGTGTATAACCTGGATGTATAACCTGGGTGTATAACCTGGGTGTATAACCTGGGTGTATAACCCGGGTGTATAACCTGGGTGTATAACCTGGGTGTATAACCTGGGTGTATAACCTGGGTGTATAACCTGGGTGTATAACCCGGGTGTATAACCTGGGTGTATAACCTGGGTGTATAACCTGGGTGTATAACCTGGGTGTATAACCTGGGTGTATAACCCGGGTGTATAACCCGGGTGTATAACCTGGGTGTATAACCTGGGTGTATAACATGGGTGTATAACCTGGGTGTATAACCCGGGTGTATAACCTGGGTGTATAACCTGAGTGTATAACCTGGATGTATAACCTGGGTGTATAACCTGGATGTATAACCTGGGTGTATAACCTGGGTGTATAACCTGGATGTATAACCTGGATGTATAACCTGGATGTATAACCTGGGTGTATAACCTGGGTGTATAACCTGGATGTATAACCTGGGTGTATAACCTGGGTGTATAACCTGGGTGTATAACCTGGGTGTATAACCTGGGTGTATAACCTGGGTGTATAACCTGGGTGTATAACCTGAGTGTATAACCTGGGTGTATAACCTGGGTGTATAACCTGGGTGTATAACCTGGGTGTATAACCTGGGTGTATAACCTGGGTGTATAACCTGGGTGTATGACCCGGGTGTATAACCTGGGTGTATAACCTGGGTGTATAACCTGGGTGTATAACCTGGGTGTATAACCTGGGTGTATAACCTGGGTGTATAACCTGGGTGTATGACCCGGGTGTATAACCTGGGTGTATAACCTGGGTGTACAAGAGTGACGGGCCACAGTAGGAACACTGTAACCTTGTAGAGCAACACTTGTAACGTTACGTACCAGTTGCTACTGAGAGCAACACTTGTAAAGTTACGTACCAGTTGCTACTGAGAGCAACACTTGTAAAGTTACGTACCAGTTGCTACTGAGAGCAACACTTGTAAAGTTACGTACCAGTTGCTACTGAGAGCAACACTTGTAACGTTACGTACCAGTTGCTACTGGTACGTAACTTTACGTACCTTGACTTTTCGTCTCTCACTCTACCAGTGGTGAGATCACTAGGCTAGTCGGCGGACCTGTAGGTTGTGTAGGCTGACCTGTAGGCTGTGTAATCTGATCTGTAGGTTGTGTAGGCTGACCTGTAGGTTGTGTAGGCTGACCTGTAGGATGTGTAGGCTGACCTGTAGGATGTGTAGGCTGGCCTGTAGGATGTGTAGGCTGACCTGTAGGATGTGTAGGCTGACCTGTAGGATGTGTAAGCGGACTTGTAGGTTGTGTGGGCTGACCTGTAGGATGTGTAAGCGGACCTGTAGGATGTGTAGACGGACCTGTAGGATGTGTAGGCGGACCTGTAGGATGTGTAGGCGGACCTGTAGGATGTGTAAGCGGACCTGTAGGATGTGTAGGCGGACCTACAGGCTGTACAAAAAACTCCCTTCAACACACACACACACACACACACACACACACACACACACACACACAAACAAACAAACAAACAAAAACAACAACTCAAACAAAACACAAACAAAATATCTTTACGTCACAAATAAAAACAGAGAACACAGCCACAGCTGTAATAACAGTTGTCCTTAAAGACTAAGGGAAGAAAATAAACAATGATCGTTGATGGGTAACAGCGCAGTGAGAGAGGCCTGGGCTAAATTATGGTCTTCTACCGGACGTTGTCTTCACTCGCCCAGCTCATATCTAGGGAAAATGAGCGCAGTTATGTATTCAAGTTATAAATAGCATTCAGATCCATAGGAACAATAAAGATGGTGGGGAAACAAGTATAATAATAATATAAATAATAATACGTTTATTTCTGCAAGTACATGTACAAGGTATCCAGACCATAGCAGACATCAATGACATGTGCAAGGTATACAGGCCATAGCTGACATCAATGACATGTACAAGGTATGGAGACTTCTCTCACCACGACACCAAAACTAAAAATGGTGTGCACTCCGAATCTGCAGCAATGAGGTCCTTGAGGAAGGATGCTCGCTAATTTAACAAGTATTTTTCAAACTTCACTATTCTCGTTACTTCATTAGAGACTGCAGACGAAGGGCATTAAACATCTTCAACACACCCAGAGAAGACACTGCCGAAAAGAGATACATAGTCCTTCCCACCAACTCCATTGCCAAACACGTTTCCAGCATATTTTCCAATACCTCATTCCAAGTATCTACCTCCACATCCACCACCATCAAGGACATTACTGGTAATAGACAGGACAAGCTTCCATCCTCTGCAGGGGTATACATAATCCCTTGTAATGACTGCAGCAAATTATACGTGGGTGTAACATCCAGAGACCTCCAGACACGTATTTCAGAGCACCAGTATGCAGGTAGATCGAACGATTTAAGGAATGCCTGTGTTCAACACCGAAATTCACACAACCATTTAATCAACTACAGAAACGCAAGACTTATCGCCAGAGAAGACAACACTCAATACCGCAGAATCCTGGAATCATCGCTTATCTGTATATCCAACAACTTCAACCAAAACAATGGCTTCTATATTAAAATGGTATAAAATACCGACAGATTGTTAGGTAAGACACATATGCAACAGTTAGGTATCTTTATTTCGAAACGTTTCGCCTACACAGTAGGCTTCTTCAGTCGAGTACAGAAAAGTTGATAGAAGCAGAAGATACTTGAAGACGATGTAATCAGTCCATCACCCTTAAAGTTTTGTTTCAGACAACGGAACAATGCTCTTCTCCAGACTGAGGGACTGACCACCTCAAAACTTTAAGGGTGATGGACTGATTACATCGTCTTCAAGTATCTTCTGCTTCTATCAACTTTTCTGTACTCGACTGAAGAAGCCTACTGTGTAGGCGAAACGTTTCGAAATAAAGATACCTAACTGTTGCATATGTGTCTTACCTAACAATGGCTTCTATAACATAGCTGAACCACTTGCCAAGAAACTTCTTCATCGTTATCCCACATAAGAATGGAAGAACACTGCAGGTCTACTTATATACTTGTTCAATCTCTTGTCAAAGCTACCCAAGGTCCTAGCCTCTATCACCCTACTCGGAAGATTGTCACATACAGGTTCAGATCCAACCTACCAAGCATTCTCCACCTGATAAAGCCCACTGTTTGGGCGAAACGTCAATAAAGGATCACATTATGCTGCTTATGTGTTTATTTTTCCATTGACATACTACTATATAGAAAGACCCTCGTTATGCAGAGCATTTCGTGCAAATTAGATTAATTTTGTCCCCAGGATGTGACCCATGCCAGTCTACTAACACCCAGGTACCTATTTACTGATAGGTGAACATTGGACACCAGTTGTCATAAGGAAACACGACCTAATGTTTCCACCCGTATCGGAGGTCAACCCCCAGACCTCAGTGTGTAAGCTGAGTGCGCTACCAATCGAGCTACGTAAATCATCATGTATGGGCAACACTGCAATCAAAGAGACCTCATCTAAACTGTATCATCCAACTTGTGAGTAAGTATATATGCAGAACAACCACAGTGGGAGTGTTGCAATCAACACGTCATCAAGAGCTTGCAATGTTGCCGAAAAGAGGAGATCCAAGCATATATTATCACAGGAAGCACCTTTGCTCCAGCAGATGCATCACCTTTGCTCCAGCAGATGCATCATGCATGCATTTATTCACTAAAAAAATTAGAAAAAAATAGGCATAAGAAAAGCAGTGAAAAAGTATATAGAGTGCATAAATGATAATGCATGTGAGAGAGAGAGAGACAGACAGAGAGAGACAGAGAGAGAGACAGACAGAGAGAGACAGAGAGAGAGACAGACAGAGAGAGACAGAGAGAGAGACAGACAGAGAGAGACAGAGAGAGAGACAGACAGAGAGAGACAGAGAGAGAGACAGACAGAGACAGAGAGAGACAGACAGAGAGAGACAGAGAGAGAGACAGACAGAGAGAGACAGAGAGAGAGACAGACAGAGAGAGACAGAGAGAGAGACAGACAGAGAGAGACAGACAGAGAGAGACAGAGAGAGAGACAGACAGAGAGAGACAGAGAGAGAGACAGACAGAGAGAGACAGAGAGAGAGACAGACAGAGAGAGACAGAGAGAGACAGAGAGAGAGACAGACAGAGAGAGACAGAGAGAGAGACAGACAGAGAGAGACAGACAGAGAGAGACAGAGAGAGAGACAGACAGAGAGAGACAGAGAGAGAGACCTGGACTAAATTACTTTCCCACCCTCAGTCTATATACATTTAGCCAGGCTGATGCCTACTGAAAATAAATCACGTATATTCATAGTATATTTATCCACTAAAAAAATGTAATACAAATCCATAAGAACAATGAGTAAAATATTAGTAATGTTCAAAAAAGGCGCTGAATGGGGGACAGCGCCCCCTCTGTCTCCATGCATTTTTTAAAATGCCTTAAATGGAAATTGAATGTTTCACGTATTTTGCAGACCTCAGTGATGGGCCCAAAAAATAGGTCGTGGGAGAAATGTATAAAAATTGAGTGAAAAAAAGGCAACTTGTGTAATTTTTTTATATTCTCTATATTATTTTTAAGTTTAATGCCAGAGTGTGTGTTTTATTTTATTTTTTCTTGCGTGATTTTTGTTTTAAAATGATGTTTGTTCTGTGTGTGTTTGTGTGTGTGTGTGTACGTGTGTGTGTGTGTGTTTGTGTGTTTGTGTGTGTGTATGTGTGTGTGTGTGTGTGTGTGTGTGTGTGTGTGTGTGTGTGTACGTGTGTGTGTGTGTGTTTGTGTGTGTGTGTGTGTGTGTGTTTTGTGTGTGTGTGTGTGTGTGTTTGTGTGTGTGTGTACTCACCTAGTTGTACTCACCTAGTTGAGGTTGCGGGGGTCGAGTCCGAGCTCCTGGCCCCGCCTCTTCACTGATCGCTACTAGGTCACTCTCCCTGAGCCGTGAGCTTTATCATACCTCTGCTTAAAGCTATGTATGGATCCTGCCTCCACTACATCGCTTCCCAAACTATTCCACTTACTGACTACTCTGTGGCTGAAGAAATACTTCTTAACATCCCTGTGATTCATCTGTGTCTTCAACTTCCAACTGTGTCCAGTCTCTGGAACATCCTGTCTTTGTCCACCTTGTCAATTCCTCTCAGTATTTTGTATGTCGTTATCATGTCCCCCCTATCTCTCCTGTCCTCCAGTGTCGTCAGGTTGATTTCCCTTAACCTCTCCTCGTAGGACATACCTCTTAGCTCGGGGACTAGTCTTGTTGCAAACCTTTGCACTTTCTCTAGTTTCTTTACGTGCTTGGCTAGGTGTGGGTTCCAAACTGGTGCCGCATACTCCAATATGGGCCTAACGTACACGGTGTACAGGGTCCTGAATGATTCCTTATTAAGATGTCGGAATGCTGTTCTGAGGTTTGCTAGGCGCCCATATGCTGCAGCAGTTATTTGGTTGATGTGCGCTTCAGATGTGCCTGGTGTTATACTCACCCCAAGATCTTTTTCCTTGAGTGAGGTTGTAGTCTCTGGCCCCCTAGACTGTACTCCGTCTGCGGTCTTCTTTGCCCTTCCCCAATCTTCATGACTTTGCACTTGGTGGGATTGAACTCCAGGAGCCAATTGCTGGACCAGATCTGCAGCCTGTCCAGATCCCTTTGTATTTCTGCCTGGTCTTCGATCGAATGAACTCTTCTCATCAACTTCACGTCATCTGCAAACAGGGACACCTCAGAGTCTATTCCTTCCGTCATGTCGTTCACAAATACCAGAAACAGCACTGGTCCTAGGACTGACCCCTGTGGGACCCCGCTGGTCAAAGGTGCCCACTCTGACACCTCGCCACGTACCATGACTCGCTGCTGTCTTCCTGACAAGTATTCCCTGATCCATTGTAGTGCCTTCCCTGTTATCCCTGCTTGGTCCTCCAGTTTTTGCACCAATCTCTTGTGTGGAACTGTGTCAAACGCCTTCTTGCAGTCCAAGAAAATGCAATCCACCCACCCCTCTCTCTCTTGTCTTACTGCTGTCACCATGTCATAGAACTCCAGTAGGTTTGTGACACAGGATTTCCCGTCCCTGAAACCATGTTGGCTGCTGTTGATGAGATCGTTCCTTTCTAGGTGTTCCACCACTCTTCTGATAATCTTCTCCACGATTTTGCGTACTATACATGTCAGTGACACTGGTCTGTAGTTTAATGCTTCATGTCTGTCTCCTTTTTTAAAGATTGGGACTACATTTGCTGTCTTCCATGCCTCAGGCAATCTCCCTGTTTCGATAGATGTATTGAATATTGTTGTTAGGGGTACACATAGCGCCTCTGCTCCCTCTCTCAATACCCATGGGGAGATGTTATCTGGCCCCATTGCCTTTAAGGTATCTAGCTCACTCAGAAGCCTCTTCACTTCTTCCTCGGTTGTGTGCACTGTGTCCAGCACATGGTGGTGTGCCCCACCTCTCCGTCTTTCTGGAGCCCCTTCTGTCTCCTCTGTGAACACTTCTTTGAATCTCTTGTTGAGTTCCTCACATACTTCACGGTCATTTCTTGTTGTCTCTCCTCCTTCCTTCCTTAGCCTGATTACCTGGTCCTTGACTGTTGTTTTCCTCCTGATGTGGCTGTACAACAGTTTCGGGTCAGATTTGGCTTTTGTTGCTATGTCGTTTTCATATTGTCTTTGGGCCTCCCTTCTTATCTGTGCATATTCGTTTCTGGCTCTACGACTGCTCTCCTTATTCTCCTGGGTCCTTTGCCTTCTATATTTCTTCCATTCCCTAGCACACTTGGTTTTTGCCTCCCTGCACCTTTGGGTAAACCCTGGGCTCATCCTGGCTTTTTCATTATTCCTGTTACCCTTGGGTACAAACCTCTCCTCAGCCTCCTTGCATTTTGTTGCTACATATTCCATCATCTCATTAACTGGCTTCCCTGCCAGTTCTCTGTCCCACTGAACCCCGTTCAGGAAGTTCCTCATTCCTGTGTAATCCTCTTTCTTGTAGTTTGGCTTCATTCGTCCTGGCCTTCCTGCTTCTCCCTCCACTTGTAGCTCTACTGTGTATTCGAAGCTTAAAACCACATGATCACTGGCCCCAAGGGGTCTTTCATATGTGATGTCCTCGATATCTGCACTACTCAAGGTGAATACTAAGTCCAGCCTTGCTGATTCATCCTCTCCTCTCTCTCTTGTAGTATCCCTTACGTGTTGGCACATGAAGTTTTCCAGTACCACCTCCATCATCTTAGCCCTCCATGTATCTTGGCCCCCATGTGGGTCCAAGTTCTCCCAATCGATCTCCTTGTGGTTAAATTCACCCATGATCAGGAGCTTTGCCCTGCATGCATGAGCTCTTCTGGCCACTCTAGCCAGTGTGTCAACCATCGCTCTATTGCTCTCGTCGTACTCTTGCCTTGGCCTCCTGCTGTTCTGTGGTGGGTTATACATCACTGCTATTACCACCTTGGGACCTCCAGAGTGAAGCGTTCCCGCTATGTAATCACTTTCTTCTCCGCTGTCTCCTCTCTCCAGCTCATCAAAATTCCAGCGATTTTTGATCAGCAATGCCACTCCTCCACCCCCCCTGTTCCCTCTGTCTTTCCTCAGGATTTGGTATCCCGTTGGAAAGATGGCATGTGTTATCATACCTGTAAGCTTGGTTTCTGTGAGAGCTATGATGTCCGGTGATGCTTCTTTGACTCTTTCATGCCACTCCTCCCACATATTTGTTATTCCATCAGCGTTTGTGTACCATACCTTCAGTTTCCTTTCCTACACTGTGGTTTGGGGGGCCTGTGAGGGTGGGAGACCTGGTGGCATACTGTGGGATTCTATAGCTCGGTGTTGGGTGGAGGCTGTGGGTATGGATTGTAGTGTGTGTTGGGATGGTGTGATAGGTTGTATGGTTCTGAGAATAGTTGTGTGTGTGCTTGCCCTTGCTGTTCTGTTCTGCTCTGACTGACCTCTGCTGGTTCCATCCTTGTCTCTTTTCCTAGCTCCTTTCGCTTTTTTGTCCTCTCCCTCAGCTGCTGTCGTTCTGATTTTGTTCAGTCTCTGTCTAGGAACACCCTCTTGTACTCTTCCGAGTATTTCAATCGTGGTTTCTCTTGGAGGATCCTGTGTGTGTGTGTGTATGTGTGTGTGTGTACGTGTGTGTGTGTGTGTGTGTGTGTGTTTGTGTGTGTGTGTGTGTGTTTGTGTGTGTGTGTGTGTGTGTGTTTTGTGTGTGTGTGTGTGTGTATGCGGGGGGGTGTTTGTGTGTGTGTGTGTGTGTGTGTGTGTGTGTGTGTGTGTGTGTGTGTGTGTGTGTGTGTGTATGTGTGTGTGTGTGTATGTGTGTGTGTGTGTGTGTGTGTGTATGTGTGTGTGTGTGTACTCACCTAGTTGTACTCACCTAGTTGAGGTTGCAGGGGTCGAGTCCAAGCTCCTGGCCCCGCCTCTTCACTGGTCGCCACTAGGTCACTCTCCCTGAACCATGAGCTTTATCGTACCTCTGCTTAAAGCTATGTATGGATCCTGCCTCCACTACATCGCTTCCCAAACTATTCCACTTACTGACTACTCAGTGGCTGAAGAAATACTTCTTAACATCCCTTTGATTCATCTGTGTCTTCAGCTTCCAACTGTGTCCCCGTGTTGCTATGTCCAGCTTCTGGAACATCCTGTCTTTGTCCACCTTGTCAATTCCTCTCAGTATTTTGTAAGTCGTTATCATGTCCCCACTATCTCTCCTGTCCTCCAGTGTCGTCAGGTTGATTTCCCTTAACCTCTCCTCATAGGACATACCTCTTAACTCTGGGACTAGTCTTGTTGCAAACCTTTGCACTTTCTCTAGTTTCTTTACATGCCTGGCTAGGTGTGAGTTCCAAACTGGTGCCGCATTCTCCAATATGGGCCTAACGTACACGGTGTACAGCGTCCTGATTCCTTATTAAGATGTCGGAATGCTGTTCTGAGGTTTGCCAGGCGCCCATATGCTGCGGCAGTTATTTGGTTGATGTGCGCTTCAGGAGATTTGCCTGGTGTTATACTCACCCCAAGATCTTTTTCCTTGAGTGATGTTTGTAGTCTCTGGCCCCCTAGACTGTACTCCGTCTGCGGTCTTCTTTGCCCTTCCCCAATCCTCATGACTTTGCACTTGGAGGGATTGAACTCCAGGAGCCAGTTGCTGGACCAGGTCTGCAGCCTGTCCAGATCCCTTTGTATTTCTGCCTAGTCTTCGATCGAATGAACTCTTCTCATCAACTTCACGTCATCTGCAAACAGGGACACCTCAGAGTCTATTCCTTCCGTCATGTCGTTCACAAATACCAGAAACAGCACTGGTCCTAGGACTGACCCCTGTGGGACCCCGCTGGTCACAGGTGCCCACTCTGACACCTCGCCACGTACCATGACTCGCTGCTGTCTTCCTGACAAGTATTCCCTGATCCATTGTAGTGCCTTCCCTGTTATCCCTGCTTGGTCCTCCAGTTTTTGCACCAATCTCTTGTGTGGAACTGTGTCAAACGCCTTCTTGCAGTCCAAGAATATGCAATCCACCCACCCCTCTCTCCCTTGTCTTACTGCTGTCACCATGTGTGTGTGTGTGTATGTGTGTGTGTATCATGGCGTGTATGTGTGTGTGTGTGTATCATGGCGTATGTGTGTGTGTGTGTGTGTGTGTGTGTGTGTGTGTGTGTGTGTGTGTGTACCATGGCGTGTGTGTGTGTGTGTCATGGCGTGTGTGTGTGTGTATCATGGCGTGTGTGTGTGTGTATCATGGCGTGCGTGTGTGTATGCATCATGGCGTGTGTGTGTGTGTGTGTGTGTGTGTGTGTATCATGGCGTGTGTGTGTGTGTGTGTATCATGGCGTGTGTGTGTGTGCGTGTGTATCATGGCGTGTGTGTGTGTGTGTGCGTGTGTGTGTATCAGCGTGTGTGTGTGTGTGTGTGTATCATGGCGTGTGTGTGTGTGTATCATGGTGTGTGTGGGTGTGTGTGTGTGTGTGTGTTGTTTGTATTGAGGTGTATGTGTGTATGTGTTTGCATCTGTGGTGTGTGTGTGTATGTTTGTATTACACACTGTTCTAAGTGTGTTTTACAGACATATCTGCACTACCCGCGCCTTCCATGAACAACAACTGGAAAAAACACACACGTTAAGAACACAAGAATGACAACACACACACACACACACACACACACACACACACACACACACACACACACACACACACACACACACACACACACACACACACATACACACACAAACACACACACACACACACACACACATACACACACACACACACACACACACACACACACACACACACACACACACACACACACACACACACACACACACACACACACACACACACACACACACACCAGCAAGTGCTGGATGAGGTACATATAACCAAGGAGGAGGTGAAGAAGCTGCTATGCGAACTTGACACCTCAAAGGCGGTGGGACCAGACAACATCTCTCCATGGGTCCTTAAAGAGGGAGCAGAGATATTGTGTGAGCCATTAACAAAGATCTTCAACACATCATTTGAAACTGGGCAACTCCCTGAGGTATGGAAAATGGCAAATGTAGTCCCAATTTTTAAAAAGGGAGACAGACATGAGGCACTAAACTACAGACCTGTATCATTAACGTGTATAGTATGCAAAGTCATGGAGAAGATCATCAGGAGGAGAGTGGTGGAGCACCTGGAAAGAAACAAGTGTATAATTGACAACCAGCACGGTTTCAGGGAAAGAAAATCCTGTGTCACAAACCTACTAGAGTTTTATGACAAGGTGACAGAAGTAAGACAAGAGAGAGAGGGGTGGATCGACTGCGTATTTTTGGACTGCAAGAAGGCCTTCGACACAGTTCCTCACAAGAGGTTAATGCAAAAGCTAGAGGACCAGGCACACATAACAGGAAAGGCACTGCAATGGATCAGAGAATATCTGACAGGGAGGCAACAACGAGTCATGGTACGCGACGAGGTGTCAGAGTGGGCGCCTGTGACAAGCGGGGTTCCACAGGGGTCAGTCCTAGGACCTGTGCTGTTCTTGGTATACGTGAACGACATAACGGAAGGGATAGACTCAGAAGTGTCCTTGTTTGCAGATGATGTGAAGTTAATGAGAAGAATCAAATCGGACGAGGATCAGGCAGGACTACAAAGAGACCTGGACAGGCTACAAGCCTGGTCCAGCAACTGGCTCCTTGAATTTAACCCTGCCAAATGCAAAGTCATGAAGATTGGGGAAGGGCAAAGAAGACCGCAGACACAATATAGTTTAGATGGCCAAAGACTGCAAACCTCACTCAAGGAAAAAGATCTGGGGGTGAGTATAACACCGAGCATATCTCCTGAGGCGCACATCAATCAGATAACTGCTGCAGCATACGGGCGCCTGGCAAACCTACGGATAGCGTTCCGATACCTCAGTAAGGATTCGTTTAAGACTCTGTACACCATCTACGTCAGACCCATACTGGAGTATGCAGCACCAGTTTGGAATCCACACCTAGTCAAGCACGTCAAGAAATTAGAGAAAGTGCAAAGGTTTGCAACAAGACTAGTCCCAGAGCTACGGGGATTGTCCTACGAAGAAAGGTTGAGGGAAATCGGCCTGACGACACTGGAGGCCAGGAGGGTCAGGGAAGACATGATAACGACATATAAAATACTGCGCGGAATAGACGAGGTGGACAAAGACGGGATGTTCCAGAGATGGGACACACACAAGAGGTCACAATTGGAAGTTGAAGACTCAGATGAATCAAAGGGATGTTAGGAAGTATTTCTTCAGTCATAGAGTAGTCAGGCCATGGAATAGCCTAGAAAGTGATGTGGTGGAGGCAGGAACCATACATAGTTTTAAGGCGAGGTATGATAGAGCTCGTGGGGCAGGGAGAGAGAGGACCTAGTAGCAATCAGCGAAGAGGCGGGGCCAGGAGCTGTGACTCGACCCCTGCAACCACAAATAGGTGAGTACAACTAGGTGAGTACACACACCTACGTCTCTAATGAAGAAGCGGCCGAGGAAGATTCCCATGCACAGCTTTAAGGATAGATATGAGAGGATCCACGAGATAATGGGTGTATGTACTCTACTAGGGTCCAGGAGCTGAACCTCGACGCCCACAAACACAACAGAATGAGTACATCAATTTGTGTTTAACTCTGTGGTGCGAGCCAACCCTGTTTTATTGTCTCCTGCTTTAATAATAATAATATAATTAATAATAATAATAATAATATGGTAACAATAATACTACTAATGATAATAATAATAAAATAATAACAATGAAACAGCAACAGTAATATAATAAGAAGCCTGGAAGCGGCCACAGCCTGGAAGCGGCCACAGCCTGGAAGCGGCCACAGCCTGGAAGCGGCCACAGCCTGGAAGCGGCCACAGCCTGGAAGCGGCCACAGCCTGGAAGCGGCCACAGCCTGGAAGCGGCCACAGCCTGGAAGCGGCCACAGCCTGGAAGCGGCCACAGCCTCCCTTCTACACAACATAACATCAGATCTCTTATACACTGTACAAGTACAATGTGCACACTGCAGATGATCTCCAGCCTACCTCAGTGTTGTGTGAGGTGATGTTATGTTGAGAACAGTATCCTCAATATCACACACACACACATATACACACACACACACACACACACACACACACACACACACACACACACACACACACGCACGCACGCACACATAAACACTGACAAACACATGAACTCAGCTTATCACAGGAAATGCATCTCTCTCAGGCTCTATTAACCATACCGGTATATATATATATATATATATATATATATATATATATATATTATATATATATATATATATATATATATATATATATATATATATATATATGACAGTGGAGCACAAAGGAAAATATTTGATATTTTTCTTACTGGAGAGATTTTAGCTGTTGTAATGTCATGTTCCTGTCACTCAGAGATGTGTTCTGCCTCTTGTATTTCTCTCGTCTTTTTCAGTCTCTCTCCTCTTCCTCCTCTTCTTCCTCCTCCTCTTCTACTTTTCCTCCTCTAATGTCTCCTCAATTTCCATCTTATTCACCTCTCCCTCCTCTTACATTAGTCCATCTTTCACTTCCTCCTATGGACAGTCTCACAAAAAGAACATTCCCCTTTAAAATTAATGAGAATTCCAATATATGCCATCCCAGGCACCTGCAGCGCGCACTCATTCAACATGCAACATTCAACACATGCAACATTCCTGTGACCATAAATTCAACGCCACTCTTGATCCTCACTGAACACTCCTGGAATTACGACTCCACGACCACCAGAGGTCTGAACAACCCCAGGATTCTGAACGGTATTTGTGGATGCTGGCCGTGGCGCCCGACCGGCAGGACGCCAAAAGCCCGTAAGAAACGTGAGATGAGGAACTGAGAGAGTGAAAACATCTCAAACGGCAGTTGAAAGTTGCCTAAGAATCAGGAAGACTGTGAGAGTTGAAAGTTGGTCAGGGAGGAGGAAGCCAAACACACTCACACACACACACACACACACACACACACACACACAAACACAGAGCCTCGACTCCAGCAGCCACACACATATACACACACACACACACACACACACACACACACACACACACACACACATACATACACTGGAACATAAGACATTTTTAACATAATGTTTTATTAAATGTTTTATTAAAATTAACAGACGTTGGTAAACACGACTCAGATTAGGAAGAGGAAAGAGACAGACAGACACGAACGACAGGATTATAAGACAGTAAACTAGATTCCTTTAAGACAGTATTTCAGAGAGAGACTGAATGGGACAAGATATTTCGAGAGAGAGAGAGAGAGAGAGAGAGAGAGAGAGAGAGAGAGAGAGAGAGAGAGAGAGAGAGAGAGAGAGAGAGAGAGAGAGAGAGAGAGAGAAATAATGTATACAGAGAGTTTTCCAATATTTTTGAAATTGGTATTAAGTTGTTTATTCCACAGAATGGAAAGAAGGAGAAATACTGAAGACTGGTTGAACACGAGGTGTGGGAGAATTATTGAAGAACATATGAAGGTCTTGGAAACAATATATGGAAGTGAGAGACGCAGCAGAGACGTAAACAAGACGGAAGTTAACAGAGAAAGAGAGAGAGAAGCGAAGAGGGAGGAAGAAGTAAACTTTAATAAGGAAATAGTAGACAAGAACAGGATGGAGTCGAATCTTTTTTTCCATTTCGACATTTGTGAAAAGGAAAGAAAATGTTGAAGAGAAGATACAAAGAAGAGAGACGACACGACAGTCACTGCAGAAGAGAAATATTTTATTTGTAGCAGAACTAAAGAACCCAAATGACTGAGCAAGAGGATAATGAGTTAATTAGAGAGAGACAGCCAGACATCGTTGTTACATGTTGACACTGGTAGCAGACGAGGTAGCACCATGGGTTATAATAAAGCACTGGTAGCAGACGAGGTAACACCATGGGTTATAATAAAACACTGGTAGCAGACGAGGTAGCATCATGGGTTATAATAAAGCACTGGTAGCAGACGAGGTAACACCATGGGTTATAATAAAACACTGGTAGCAGACGAGGTAGCACCATGGGTTATAATAAAGCACTGGTAGCAGACGAGGTAGCACCATGGGTTATAAGAAAGCACTGGTAGCAGACGAGGTAACACCATGGGTTATAATAAAACACTGGTAGCAGACGAGGTAGCACCATGGGTTATAATAAAGCACTGGTAGCAGACGAGGTAACACCATGGGTTATAATAAAACACTGGTAGCAGACGAGGTAGCACCATGGGTTATAATAAGCACTGGTAGCAGACGAGGTAACACCATGGGTTATAATAAAACACTGGTAGCAGACGAGGTAACACCATGGGTTATAATAAAACACTGGTAGCAGACGAGGTAGCATCATGGGTTATAATAAAGCACTGGTAGCAGACGAGGTAACACCATGGGTTATAATAAAACACTGGTAGCAGACGAGGTAGCACCATGGGTTATAATAAAGCACTGGTAGCAGACGAGGTAGCACCATGGGTTATAATAAAGCACTGGTAGCAGACGAGGTAACACCATGGGTTATAATAAAACACTGGTAGCAGACGAGGTAGCACCATGGGTTATAATAAAACACTGGTAGCAGACGAGGTAGCACCATGGGTTATAATAAAACACTGGTAGCAGACGAGGTAGCACCATGGGTTATAATAAAACACTGGTAGCAGACGAGGTAACACCATGGGTTATAATAAAACACTGGTAGCAGACGAGGTAGCACCATGGGTTATAATAAAACACTGGTAGCAGACGAGGTAACACCATGGGTTATAATAAAACACTGGTAGCAGACGAGGTAACACCATGGGTTATAATAAAACACTGGTAGCAGACGAGGTAACACCATGGGTTATAATAAAACACTGGTAGCAGACGAGGTAACACCATGGGTTATAATAAAACACTGGTAGCAGACGAGGTAGCACCATGGGTTATAATAAAACACTGGTAGCAGACGAGGTAGCACCATGGGTTATAATAAAGCAATGGTAGCAGACGAGGTAGCACCATGGGTTATAATAAAGCAATGGTAGCAGACGAGGTAACACCATGGGTTATAATAAAACACTGGTAGCAGACGAGGTAACACCATGGGTTATAATAAAACACTGGTAGCAGACTAGGTAGCACCATGGGTTATAATAAAACACTGGTAGCAGACGAGGTAACACCATGGGTTATAAAAACAGTGTGTGCATAAGAACTGTTATTAACATAATTATTTCTGTTCCTGCAGTAAAACCTGACAAACAACTGGAAGATGACACACATTATGCCATTTTTTGAAAAGAGACAGTGAAAAAACGTTCAAGTATACTCTGGCTTCTTTGACAAGTGTTGTTGTAAAAATATTTCGAAAAACAATTAGAGAAAAGTGGATAAAGCACTTAGAGGAGGAAGAGGAGGCGAACAACTTACTGAGGAATAAGCAGTTACACTTTCCCTTCTGTAAACTCTTGTATGTCAAGTCTATTAAACTGTCATGACAGTCACAGAAACTGTTAAATTAGAAAATGAATGATCACTGTATTTATCTAGATTTTAAGACAGCCTCAGTTAGTTTCCCATGAGAGACTAATTTGGAAGCTTCAGAAGAGAGGAAACATAGAAGGTAAACTGTTTAAAATGGATGAGAAACTTTTTATGTTGGAGAGAAGAAATGAAAAGTTGTAAGAGTAAAAATGTCGTCGTGGGAGATAGTGACGGCGGTGTTCCTCGAGGTACTGTGCTTGACTCAGTAATGTTTTTAATTTACAGAAATGCTTCCCCAAGAATATTTAAAAAATACATGAATAGACTGCAGACTACATTGCCAGGCACATAGAATCTTTATACAGAAGATAACTTTCGCACCACGACTATTTCCACCACCACCACTACGCAGTTACCTAGAAAAAGTCCTTCCTTTTATCCGTCGACTCTAAAGAAGCCTCCCACATCTCACGCACTCTGGACTCCCACATCTCACGCACTCTGGACTCCCACATCTCACGCACTCTGGACTCCCACATCTCACGCACTCTGGACTACAGCCCCTGGACAGCCATGCCGGAATCAGGGCCCAGCACATCAGACCCAGAGTGACAAGAATTAAAGAACTGCACAAACATAAATTAGACATCAAACTTACTACAGCATATATCATCACAAACCTGTGTCGTTCAGACCACTATCCAACACTGAAACCGAGGCTCTCAACCTATATCACAAGCTTGCTACAGGTATTCACAGCCCTTAACAAGACAGCGACGTGGTCAACCGTAACTACCACTAAAGTGGCTCCGAATTCCAGAAAGTTTTTTTTTCCAGAGTATCTTAGCCGCTTCACTTTCAGAACCCACTAAGCCATCAGTGCCATAAGTGTCACCAGCATCAGGGCCACAACAGCTAACACTGGGTGGGTGGGTGGGTGGGAGGTCATCATCCACCACATGTGAATCCAAGATACCTGAAACTTGAGTGACACAAACACATATGAACAAATCACTCAAACCGACCTTGAAAAATATATCGAGCTTTTGTTCTCCGATGACAGTAAAATTCTGGTGAAGGCAGAACATGATAAAAAGCTGTGCCATTTCCTTTCCCTTAACCCACAAGCAGCCAGCATGTATGGATTACCAGAGACACACACTACAAGTGACCATAAGACCTACTACATCCAGCACCGGCAGTGCTCCTCACGCAAGACAGTTGCTATGGCAAAACTCAGATATCCGCCAGTCCGGGATTTATTCAATATTATTTTATTGAATAAATATCTACATCAAAAACAAGAAATAAGACAGCCTAAAAGCGACTTCCCTCTTCACCAGAGTCTACACCCACCAAGCCACTGAATTATTACTCCGCAAGATAAGGCCGGGCATGGACCTCCCTGAACTTTGCCAAGATTTTGTAAAACTGAGCTATGTATGAATTTTAATTGCCTTTCCTTCAGCATTTTCTTTTACAGACGAAAAATCGCCATGGGCATGGAATCACTAATCATTACCATCCTGGTGAGTCTGTATATGGAATCAATTGAGGCGGAAAAATTCACCAACATCAAAATGGTCACATGACTTCACTATGTAGACGATATTCTGCTCGTTGTCTCAGAAGACTCAACTAAGACAACCTCAAGAACAGTCTCAACGGTGTGTAACAATCCATTAAGGGGCACGTCAATTCCCCTGTCTTCTGATATATTATTTTTACTCTATAATCTACCTTGTCCATATTTACGATCGCATTTGCTTTGTGTGCTTTCGTAAGGTGAAGTCTAGGATCTTAGACTTCAGCTTACGAAAGCAGGCAATGCAAATGAGATAGTAATTATGGACAAGTTAGGTTAAAGGGGAAAAATAAGCATGATATTAGGAGACCACAAACTCACGCGCCTCTTAAATTCACTCTAGAAGAAGCTAATGATAGCTTCCTTCCTTTCCTCGACGTATCTTTCAGTAAGCAAGAATGACATGACACACTACTTGTCACACCACCACCAAAGAGTCGAACGAGTTGCACCTATTTTTACGTGCCTACAGAAGCTGCAGTCCTGAATATCTGCAAGAAGAGTGCAACATTCTTAAAGACATTTTTCGGACGCTAAAATATTGTGCACACATAATCCGGGAGTGCAGGGATCGTGCATACAAAATCTCCACTTTACCGAAACCAGAGAACAACACAGACAGAAGATTCATCCTCCTTAGAGGCCACAGTGCAGGATATTGCACCCAACCTCGCTAAGAACAAGATAAATGTTACCACTATCACATCCAGCACCATCAAACACCAGGCGACAATATTACCGCCAGGATCACCATGATACAGGTGTGTACATCATTCCATGTGGCAGCTGTGACCAGAAATACGTAGGCGATGTATCACCTGGTATACAGAGCCTACAAGTGAGGATGAAGAATACCAACGTGCCTGGAATACACCTCCAGGTATACTCCTGGAATATACCTGGAGTATACTTCCAGGTATACTTCAGGTATACTTCTGCTGTACTGACAACATGGACAATGTCTGTGTGACACACAGGAACAAGACCGTACACCTGATGTCCTGGATGGACACCTAGCTGGTCTGCGTGACACACAGGAACAAGACCACACACCTGATGTCCTGGATGGACACCCAGCTGGTCTGTGTGACACACAGGAACAAGACCACACACTTGATGTCCTGGAAGGACACCCAGCTGGTCTGTGTGACACACAGGAACAAGACCGCACACCTGATGTCCTGGATGGACACCCAGCTGGTCTGTGTGACACTCAGAAACAAGACCACACACTTGATGTCCTGGAAGGACACCCAGCTGGTCTGTGTGACACACAGGAACAAGACCACACACTTGATGTCCTGGAAGGACACCCATCTGGTCTGTGTGACACACAGGAACAAGACCAGACACTTGATGTCCTGGATGGACACCCAGCTGGTCTGTGTGACACACAGGAACAAGACCAGACACTTGATGTCCTGGAAGGACACCCATCTGGTCTGTGTGACACACAGGAACAAGACCAGACACTTGATGTCCTGGATGGACACCCATCTGGTCTGTGTGACACACAGGAACAAGACCAGACACTTGATGTCCTGGATGGACACCCATCTGGTCTGTGTGACACACAGGAACAAGACCAGACACTTGATGTCCTGGATGGACACCCATCTGGTCTGTGTGACACACAGGAACAAGACCAGACACTTGATGTCCTGGATGGACACCCATCTGGTCTGTGTGACACACAGGAACAAGACCACACACTTGATGTCCTGGATGGACACCCATCTGGTCTGTGTGACACACAGGAACAAGACCAGACACTTGATGTCCTGGATGGACACCCATCTGGTCTGTGTGACACACAGGAACAAGACCAGACACTTGATGTCCTGGATGGACACCCATCTGGTCTGTGTGACACACAGGAACAAGACCAGACACTTGATGTCCTGGATGGACACCCATCTGGTCTGTGTGACACACAGGAACAAGACCAGACACTTGATGTCCTGGATGGACACCCATCTGGTCTGTGTGACACACAGGAACAAGACCAGACACTTGATGTCCTGGATGGACACCCATCTGGTCTGTGTGACACACAGGAACAAGACCAGACACTTGATGTCCTGGATGGACACCCATCTGGTCTGTGTGACACACAGGAACAAGACCAGACACTTGATGTCCTGGATGGACACCCATCTGGTCTGTGTGACACACAGGAACAAGACCAGACACTTGATGTCCTGGATGGACACCCATCTGGTCTGTGTGACACACAGGAACAAGACCACACACTTGATGTCCTGGATGGACACCCATCTGGTCTGTGTGACACACAGGAACAAGACCACACACTTGATGTCCTGGATGGACACCCAGCTGCTTATAAAAGATACAGACAAAACACGATGCAGATACCTGGAAGCTGCTCTGATCTCAACACAAAATACATTTCAACAGTATCAGTGATCCTTCAGTATAATAAACCTGTAACACAACTGACCTGACATAAACAGATCATGTCATCAGTAGACCTCCTGCAGTGCTACCGTCTCACACTTCACCTCACACCGAATAAACTTGTATAAATTTGTTGTACAACTCTGTGTATACAATGGAGAAGGATGTCCATAAGCGAAACGTTTAAATATTTTTTTTTCTCTACAGTTGTCTTTTCACACACACACACACACACACACACACACACACACACACAATAAGACTCAGCTTGAGGCGGCAACAAAAACAATCACTTTCAATCGTCCCAATGAAACCCTCTAGCCAAGACGATGTCGAAAAACAATACAATTAGTGAGAGAGAAAGAGAGAGAGATAGAGAGAGAGAGAGAGAGAATCGTTGTGTATGAGGGTGCTTGAGTGACACGTACAGACATGAGTGCCAGCACTTGAGAGTTGCGGGACTGGCTGAGTGCTGAGACTCTCCTTCACTCTGTGCTGTTGGTGAAGACACGACAACAGCAGCAGCAGCAGCAGGAAGGAGCATCATCGTGGCAGCAAGTGTGTGTGAGCAAGATGAGTTTATAGTGTGTCTGAATCAGTGACTTTGTATTCACCTATTTGTAGTTGCAGGGGTCGATACATAGCTCCTGGCCCCGCCTCTTCACTGGTTGCTACTAGGTCCTCTCTCTCTCCCTGCTTCATGAGCTTTATCATACCCTGTCTTAAAACAATATTTGGTTCCTACCTCCACTACATCGTGTGTGTGTGTGTGTGTGTGTGTGTGTGTGTGTGTGTGTGTGTGTGTGTGTGTGTGTGTGTGTGTGTGTGTGTGTTCTTCCCTCCGGGTTGAGACAATCTCTGATCTTTTGTCGGAGGTTCGAGCCTCTAGTGATGTACACATTAACTCTTATTTTTTTTTTTGTATATATGTACGACATGTTAGGCCAGTCACTGAATAGGCGGCCCGAACACTGAGCCACACCCGGCCAGGCACGTGAAGAAACTGGAAAAGGCGCAAAGGTTTGCAACCAGACTAGTATCAGGGTTGAAGGAACTGAACCTGACTGTGACATGCAAAGAGTGTTACAATATATTCAGCATATGTTACACTCGCATATAGGCTGCCTCCCAACCAGCGAACCAGGTGCTAAGGGTTTAACCATCAGTAGGGTACCCGTCGTTAAATCAGTACCTTGGTTCACTGACCAATCACAGGCAAGCCCACCAAAGCTGAAGTAACGTGGTTCATTTACAGTAATCATTGGCAGACTTGCCTACCTGCTGGTTGAGTACGGTACACTCTCTCTGGCTTCTGCTTTGCCATTTGTCACCGTGGTGTACACTTATTATTATTCTATCTGTACATAGTGTACATATGTGTATATATGTGTATATAGTACATATGTGTATATAGTGGGTGAAGGCAAAATATACATTATCTGTGTTTGTAATACTGTCCATCAAGAGAGGAACAAGGAGTGACATAATTACTACGAACAAAATTACAAGAAGAATTGATAGGAACATACTGAATTAAGAGGACACAGATGGAAGACACAGATGAATCATAAGTATGCCAGGAAGTATTTCTTTAGTCTCAGGATGGTTGAGAAAGTGGAATGACTTTAATGAGGCAGTGGTGGAGGCAAACTCAATACACAGCTTCAAGACTAGAAACAATAAGGCCTAACCGGCAAGAAGACAGCGATGTCGAACAAAGTGGTCTACGAGGCAGGGCCAGGAGCTGAGTCTCGACCCCTTCAAACAAATCCGTGAGTGGAATTCGGAGTACACACTCCGAGTGTATTGCGCCGAGGGCAAATTTCAACCAACTGCTACATAGCACTCTTTACTCCCCTGCTGCAAAGCACTGTCTTACTCCTCCTGCTACATAGCACTCTCTTACTCCTCCTGCTACATAGCACTCTTACTCCCCCTGCTACATAGCACTGTCTTACTCCCCCTGCTACATAGCACTGTCTTACTCCCCTGCCGCATAGCAATGTCTTACTCCCCATGCTACATAGCACTGTCTTACTCCCCTGCTGCATACCACTGTCTTACTCCCCTGCTGCATAGCACTCTCTTACTCCCCATGCTACATAGCACTGTCTTACTCCCCTGCTGCATAGCACTGTCTTACTCCCCTGCTGCATAGCACTCTCTTACTCCCCATGCTACATAGCACTGTCTTACTCCCCTGCTACATAGCACTGTCTTACTCCCCTGCTGCATAGCACTGTCTTACTCCACCTGCTACATAGCACTGTCTTACTCCCCCTGCTACATAGCACTGTCTTACTCCCCTGCTGCATAGCACTGTCTTAATCCCCTGCTGCATAGCACTGTCTTACTCCCCCTGCTACATAGCACTGTCTTACTCCCCTGCTCCATAGCACTGTCTTACTCCCTTGCTTCATAGCACTGTCTTACTCCCCCTGCTACATAGCACGTCTTACTCCCCTTGCTACATAGCACTGTCTTACTCCCCTGCTGCATAGCACTGTCTTACTCCCCCTGCTACATAGCACTGTCTTACTCCCCCTGCTACATAGCACTGTCTTACTCCCCCTGCTACATAGCACTGTCTTACTCCCCCTGCTACATAGCACTGTCTTACTCCTCTGCTGCATAGCACTCTCTTACTCCCCCTGCTACATAGCACTGTCTTACTCCCCTGCTGCATAGCACTGTCTTACTCCCCTGCTGCATAGCACTGTCTTACTCCCCCTGCTACATAGCACTGTCTTACTCCCCTGCTGCATAGCACTGTCTTACTCCCCCTGCTACGTAGCACTGTCTTACTCCCCTGCCGCATAGCAATGTCTTACTCCCCCTGCTACATAGCACTGTCATACTCCCCTGCTGCATAGCACTGTCTTACTCCCCCTGCTACATAGCACTGTCTTACTCCCCTGTGCATAGCACTGTCTTACTCCCCTGCTGCATAGCACTCTCTTACTCCCCCTGCTACATAGCACTGTCTTACTCCCCTGCTGCATAGCACTCTCTTACTCCCCCTGATACATAGCACTGTCTTACTCCCCTGCTGCATAGCACTGTCTTTCTCCCCTGCTTCATAGCACTGTCTTACTATCCCTGCTACATAGCACGTCTTACTCCCCTTGCTACATAGCACTGTCTTACTCCCCTGCTGCATAACACTGTCTTACTCCCCCTGCTACATAGCACTGTCTTACTCCCCTGCTACATAGCACTGTCTTACTCTGCTGCATAGCACTGTCCTACTCCCCCTGCTACATAGCACTGTCTTACTCCTTCTGCTACATAGCACTGTCTTACTCCCCCTGCTACATAGCACTGTCTTACTCCCCCTGCTGCATAGCACTGTCTTACTCCCCCTGCTACATAGCACTCTCTTACTCCCCCTGCTGCATAGCACTGTCTTACTCCTTCTGCTACATAGCACTGTCTTACTCCCCCTGCTACATAGCACTGTCTTACTCCCCCTGCTGCATAGCACTGTCTTACTCCCCCTGCTGCATAGCACTGTCTTACTCCCCCTGCTTCATAGCACTGTCTTACTCCCCCTGCTACATAGCACTCTCTTACTCCCCTTGCTTCATAGCACTGTCTTACTCCCCTGCTGCATAGCACTGTCTTACTCCCCTGGTGCATAGCACTGTCTTACTCCCCTGCTGCATAGCACTGTCTTACTCCCCCTGCTACATAGCACTCTCTTACTCCCCCTGCTTCATAGCACTGTCTTACTCCCCTGCTGCATAGCACTCTCTTACTCCCCCTGCTACATAGCACACTCTTACTTCCCCTGCTTGATACCACTGACTTACTCCCCCTGCTGCATAGCACTGTCTTACTCCCCCTGCTACATAGCACTGTCTTACTCCCCCTGCAACATAGCACTGTCTTACTCCCCCTGCTGCATAGCACTGTCTTACTCCCCCCTGCTACATAGCACTGTCTTACTCCCCCTGCTACATAGCACTGTCTTACTCCCCTTGCTGCATAACTGTCTTACTCCCTCTGCTGCATAGCACTGTTTTGCTCCCCCCCTGCTGCATAGCACTGCCTTACTCCCTCCTGCTGCATAGCACTGCCTTACTCCCCCTGCTACATAGCACTTACTCCCCCTGCAACATAGCACTGTCTTACTCCCCCTGCTGCATAGCACTGTCTTACTCCCCCTGCTACATAGCACTGTCTTACTCCCCCTGCTACATAGCACTGTCTTACTCCCCTTGCTGCATAACTGTCTTACTCCCTCTGCTGCATAGCACTGTTTTGCTCCCCCCCTGCTACGTAGCACTCTCTTACTCCCCCTGCTACATAGTACTGTCTTACTCCCCCTGTTGCATAGCACTGTCTTGTCCCCAGCTGCTGCATAGCACTGTCTTGTCCCCAGGTGCTGCATAGCACTGTCTTGCACCAGCTGTTGCATAGCACTGACTTGCGCCAGCTGCTGCATAGCACTGTCTTGCCCCAGCTGCTGCATAGCACTGTATTGCCCCAACTGCTGCATAGCACTGTCTTGCCCCAGCTGCTGCATAGCACTGTCTTGCCCCAGCTGCTGCATAGCGCTGGCTTGCCCCAACTGCTGCATAGCACTGTCTTACACCAACTGCTGCCTAGCACTGTCTTGCCCCAGCTGCTACATAGCACTCTCTTGCCCCCAGCTGCTGCATAGCACTCTCTTGCCCCAGCTGCTGTATAGCACTCTCTTGCCCCCAGCTGCTGCATAGCACTTTCTTGCCCCCAGCTGCTGCATAGCACTGTCTTGCCCCAGCTGCTGCATAGCACTCTCTTGTCCCAGCTGCTGCATAGCACTCTCTTGTCCCAGCTGCTGCATAGCACTGTCTTGCACCAACTGCTGCAGAGCACTGTCTTGCCCCAGCTGCTGCATAGCACTATCTTGCACCAACTGCTGCATAGCACTGTCTTGCCCCAGCTGCTGCATAGCACTGTCTTGCCCCAGCTGCGGCATAGCACTCTCTTGTCAAAGCTGCTGCATGGCACTATCTTGTACCAACTGCTGCATAGCACTGTCTTGCCCCAGCTGCTGCATAGCACACTCTTGCCCCAGCTGCTGCATAGCACTCTCTTGTCCCAGCTGCTGCATAGCACTGTCTTGCACCAACTGCTGCATAGCACTGTCTTGCCCCAGCTGCTGCATAGCACGTCTTGCCCCAACTGCTGCATAGCCCTCTCTTGTCCCAGCTGCTGCATAGCACTCTTGCACCAACTGCTGCATAGCACACTCTTGCCCCAGCTGCTGCATAGCACTGTCTTGCACCAACTGCTGCATAGCACTGTCTTGCCCCAGCTGCTGCATAGCACGTCTTGCCCCAACTGCTGCATAGCCCTCTCTTGTCCCAGCTGCTGCATAGCACGTCTTGCCCCAACTGCTGCATAGCCCTCTCTTGTCCCAGCTGCTGCATAGCACTCTTGCACCAACTGCTGCATAGCACACTCTTGCCCCAGCTGCTGCATAGCACTCTCTTGCACCAACTGCTGCATAGCACTGTCTTGCCCCAGCTGCTGCATAGCCCTCTCTTGTTCCAGCTGCTGTATAGCCCTCTCTTGTCCCAGCTGCTGCATAGCGCTCTCTTGCACCAACTGCTGCATAGCACTCTCTTGCACCAACTGCTGCATAGCGCTATCTTGCACCAACTGCTGCATAGCACTGTCTTGCACCAACTGCTGCATAGAACTCTCTTACACCAACTGCTGCCTAGCACTCTCTTGTCCCATCTGCTACATAGCATTGTCTTGCCCCAGCTGCTGCATAGCACTGTCTTGCCCCAACTGCTACATAGCACTGTCTTGCCCTAGCTGCAGCATAGCCCTGTCTTGCCTCAGCTGCTGCATAGCACTCTCTTGCGACAACTGCTGCATAGCACTGTCTTGCCCCAACTGCTGCATAGCGCTCTCTTGCACCAACTGCTGCATAGCGCTCTCTTGCACCAACTGCTGCATAGCACTGTCTTGCACCAACTGCTGCCTAGCACTCTCTTGCCCCAGCTGCTGCATAGCACTGTCTTGCACACAGCTGCTTCATAGCACTGTCTTACCCCCAGCTGCTGCATAGCACTGTCTTGCTCCAGCTGCTGCATAGCACTCTCTTGCCCCAGCTGCTGCATAGCACTGTCTTGCTCCAGCTGCTGCATAGCACTCTCTTGCCCCAGCTGCTGCATAGCAGTCTTGCACCAACCGCTGCATAGCACTGTCTTGCCCCAGCTGCTGCATAACACTGTCTTGCACCAACTGCTGCCTAGCACTCTCTTGCCCCCAGCTGCTGCATAGCACTCTCTTGCCCCAGCTGCTGCATAGCACTGTCTTGCCCCAGCTGTTGCATAGCACTCTCTTGCCCTAGCTACTGCATAGGTCTGTCTTGCCCCAGTTGCGGCATAGCACTGTCTTGCCCCCAGCTGCTGCATAGCACTCTTGCCCAAGCTGCTGCATAGCACTGTCTTCCCCCCCCAGCTGCTGCATAGCACTGTCTTCCCCCCAGCTGCTGCATAGCACTCTCTTGCACCAGCTGCTGCATAGCACTGTCTTGCCCCCAGCTGCTGCATAGCACTGTCTTGCCCCCAGCTGCTGCATAGCACTGTCTTGCACCAACTGCTGCATAGCACTCTCTTGCCTCAGCTGCTGCATAGCACTCTCTTTCCCCAACTGCTGCATAGCACTGTCTTGCCCCCAGCTGCTGCATAGCACTGTCTTGCCCCAGCTGCTGCATAGCACTCTCTTGTCCCAGCTGCTGCATAGCAGTCTTGCACCAGCTGCTGCATAGCACTGTCTTGCCCCAGCTGCTGCATAGCACTATCTTGCACCAACTGCTGCATAGCACTGTCTTGCCCCAGCTGCTGCATAGCACTCTCTTGTCCCAGCTGCTGCATAGCACTCTCTTGTCCCAGCTGCTGCATAACACTCTCTTGCCGCAGCTGCTGCATAGCACACTCTTGCCCCCAACTGCTGCATAGCCCTGTCTTGCCCCAGCTGCTGCATAGCACTGTCTTGCACCAGCTGCTGCATAACACTGTCTTGCACCAGCTGCTGCATAGCACTTCTTGCTCCCAGCTGCTGCATAGCACTGTCTTGCCCCAGCTGCTGCATAGCACAGTCTTATCCCTGCTGCTGCATAGCACACTCTTGCCCCAGCTGCTGCATAGCACTGTCTTGCCCCAGCTGCTGCATAGCACTGTCTTGCCCCAGCTACTGCATAGCACTGTCTTGCCCCAGCTGCTGCATAACACTCTCTTGCACCAGCTGCTGCATGGCACTGCCTTGCCCCAGCTGCTGCATAGCACTGTCTTGGTCAGCTGCTGCCTAACACGCTCTTGCACCAGCTGCTGCATAGCACTCTCTTGCACCAGCTGCTGCATAGCACTCTCTTGCCACAGCCGCTGCATATCACTCTCTTGCCCCAGCTGCTGCATAACACTCTCTTGCCCCAGCTGCAGCCTAACACTGTCTTGCCCCAGCTACTGCATAGCACTCTTGCACCAGCTGCTGCATAGCACTGTCTTGCCCTCAGCTGCTGCATAGCACTGTCTTGCCCCAGCTGCTGCATAGCACTGTCTTGCATCAACTGCTGCATAACACTGTCTTGCCCCCAGCTGCTGCATAGCACTCTCTTGCTCCAGCTGCTGCATAGCACTGTCTTGCCCCAGCTGTTGCATAGCACTCTCTTGCCCCAGCTACTGCATAGCACTGTCTTGCCCCAGCTGTTGCATAGCACTGTCTTGCCCCAGCTACTGCATAGCACTCTTGCACCAGCTGCTGCATAGCACTGTCTTGCCCCAACTGCTGCATAGCACTCTCTTGCCCCAGCTGCTGCATAGCCCTGTCTTGCCCCAACTGCTGCATAACACTGTCTTGCCCCCAGCTGCTGCATAGCACTCTCTTGCCCCAGCTGCTGCATAGCACTGTCTTGCCACAGCTGTTGCATAGCACTGTCTTGCCCCAGCTACTGCATAGCACTCTCTTGCCCAGCTGTTGCATAGCACTGTCTTGCCCCAGCTTCTGCATAGCACTGTCTTGCCCCAGCTGTTACATAGCACTGTCTTGCCCCAGCTACTGCATAGCACTCTCTTGCCCAGCTGTTGCATAGCACTGTCTTGCCCCAGCTGCTGCATAGCCCTGTCTTGCACCAACTGCTGCATAACACTTCCCTGAACACAGGTGTTACCCTGAAGTCATGACTCTGGACAGTGCATAAGAGCGACGCTCCCATCACTCTGCCATAGAGAAATAACCCTCAACATCAGTGACATTTAACTACGCTCGGACATCACCACTCTCTCTTGCAATTATTTTTCCCCTCTAATATCTGTTATTATTATTATTTTTATTATTGATATTTATTTTTATTTATTATTTTTATTTCGTTTTTATTATTATTGATAATAATATTATTTATATTTTGTTTTCCAAAGGGAACATTTTCTGTTTTGTTCAATTACGAGTATGTAATTTTTCTCAGAATACATACATACATACATACATACATACATACATACATAGAATACATACATACATAGAATACATACATACATAGAATACATACATACATAGAATACATATATACATAGAATACATATATACATAGAATACATACATACATAGAATACATACATACATAGAATACATACATACATAGAATACATATATACATAGAATACATACATACATAGAATACATACATACATAGAATACATACATACATACATACATACATACATACATACGAGGTCACACACTAGACATGAAGATAATACTTCAGGAATACTTAGTAATAATGTTATATATCTCCCTCACTCCTGCATCCAGCCATTATTCCCCAGCGCAAACTCGGCAGCCCAGAGGGTAAAATATATCTGCTATATTTCGTGGGAGGCTGGCTTTGCATAAGCTGCCGTCTCGCATAAGTTGTTTATTGGATTGTATATTTTAATGCCTGAAACTTGGCACCTCAGGGAATTTCTTATATTTAATTATTTAAATATTTTTTTGCAGATGCGCTTGTTTTGCCGAGTATAAGTGGAGAAACTTTTGTCATCAGTAGCCTGAGTAGACAAATGCTGGTCACATGATGGGATCTAACTCTCTACTTTAATTGGTAAATCCTTATAAATGCAATCATGTGTTTAACACTAGAGAGCTGTTCTATCTCCACAATATATTTTATAATGGGAGTCAGGTAAACAAATAAATTTCTATAGTCTATAGCCTGTGTAAACAAATGCCGGTCACATGATAGAATCCAACTCTCTTATTTAATGTTAGATTATTTAAATCCTATCATGAGTTAAACATATGACAGCTGTTCCCTCTCTATAATAATTTTTGTGCCGTATATAAACAAACTTTTGTCGTCTATAGCCTCAGCCGGGTCACCATATGGAGAAGACCCGGGCCGGAAGTACCGGCGAATCTCTAATGAATGAATGAATGTCTATAGCCTCTGTATACACATGCCGGTCTTACGATAGGATCCAACCCTCTTATTTAATACGTTAGAATTTTTTAATGGGATGACGAGTCAAACACCTGACAGCTGTTTCTTCGCTACAATAAATTCTGTTCTGTTCTTCAACATTCTTCCCTGAGTTTGTTTTCTTTCTGAGAGAATTTGACATGGTGGAACATGGCGTCTACGAGTAAATAATGGAGCCTGTGTGAGATGGCGTTTGTGGAACTGAAACCATGACAGGATTTTTGCGTATGATAGCCCCTCAAGGAAGGTTCCTTGATGTTGGTGAGGGGCTCTTGATTTAGGGAATTGGATCTGTGCTCCAGTTCCCCAAATTAAGCCTGAATGCCTTCCACATCCCCCCCCCCAGGCGCTATATAATCCTCTGGGTTTAGCGCTTCCCCCTTGATTATAATAATAATGCGTGTGATAGGCTCCCAGTACCCATACCTGGTACCTTATATCCGGTACTGCATATATGTTACATCATATCCGGTATTACATAACCAATACCTCGTGTCCGGTGCTACATGGTTAGTCATATCTGATACTACATACCCGGTACTGCATATATGGCACCTCATATCCGGTACTACATATTTGGTACCTCGTACCTGATGTTACACGGTACCTCATATCCAGTACTAATACTTGGTACCTCGTACCTGGTACCTTATATTCAGTAACTTATACCCGGTACCATACAAGGTACCTCATACACGGTACCTCATATCCGATATACAAGGTACCTCATACACGGTACCTCATATCCAGTACTATATACCCAGTACCTCATACCCAATACCTCATACACGATATTACATACCCGGTATCTGATGTCTGGTACTACATAACAGGGCACCTCATACCCTGTACCTCATATCCGGTACCCTGTACGCGATACATATCCGGTACTACAGAGCCAGTACCTCACATCCGGTACTACATACCCGGTGCCTCATACTCGGTAACTACTTACCCGGTACTTCATATTCGGTAACTACATACCCGGCACCTCATACTCGGGAACTACATACCTGGTACCTCATACTCAATAACGACATACTTGGTAACTGGTACCAGAGTACTGGGAGCACTACAACAGTTAGTACTGGTACTCTACTCAGTTTGCACGTCCCGGCAAACTGACTTCACTTGTTTTTAACTCGGCTAATTGGTTCAAATATTTTTTTTTTTGTATACACTGAATGAAAAAAAAATCGTTGGGCTGACCTTTATTTGATGTGTAACATAAATCTGACCATAATTCGTGTATGTTGCCTTGAATTGTTTGAGTATATTGTGTAGTGATTTGTTTGTTGTGTGTTAATGTGTTTGATCCTGTGAATGAGTTAGCTCTCTCTCTCTCTCTCTCTCTCTCTCTCTCTCTCTCTCTCTCTCTCTCTCTCTCTCTCTCTCTCTCTCCCTCCCCGCAGGTACCTACTTACTGCCAGGTGAACAGGGACAACGGGTGCAAAAAATAATATGCCCAATGTTTCCGCCCGTACCGGAAATTGAACCACAGACACTCAGTGTGTGATGCGAGAGCGATGCCTAATATTGCCGGGAGGTTCCAGTCGCCTCACTTTATATAGTAGGACAGTGCTTACAAGTGTTGGCATTGCTCCTGACACCTCAACAATGCAGACATTATTGGTGCATTGGCCACTCGACAACTTTTGTAGGTCACCAGAAGAATGCACAGTCTGCGGTGCAGCTGATCATACAAATTCTTGCTGGTGCCAACCCACCACTTGCTGTAACTTTGAGAAGCTCACTCTTAATGTTCCCGCCGTAGCACAACTTTCTGGCGAGAATGTGAAATTCGTTGTCTCAAAAAAGAAGACCTCTTATACGCTTTAACTGTCTCCAAGGAAAACTACCACGTCTCTCCTACTCCAGAGCCGCTGAGCGCCCACAGGTCCCTGTTATACCTTCTCTCTCAGTCACCTGTGTCCAGACCTCAAGAAGTCCTCATTTCTGACCTCCATACTTGTTCGCCTTCTCTCAACCTTACTCCTTTGTCCTCTTCTATTTTCCATGTTTCTCCACCCAGCCTTCCCTGGCTGGGCCCTCTTCCTCCAAGACCTCAAAGACCCAAAACTCTACCAATCACCCAAACTCCCAACCAACCAACTGTTTCACCGCGCTTAACTTTCCCTACCTGTGTCTTGCCCGTCGCCTCCTCCTGTGTATGACAGTTGTGGAAATCCATTTACCCTCCACTTTGTGCCACTACTTCCCTTCCTTCTCTCCACTCAGATTCCTTCATCCCAAGATAACATTTCCGTCTCCGACTCTTCTCATTTTGTCAGCTGATTTTGTCTCTCCACTCTCCTCCATCTACCTCTTTTGCCTCTTGTCACGCTACCTATTGCTTCCTTGACTTTTGATTTCGGAAACTATAGAGTACATAACGGCTTTTATTGAGAAGACGAAAGCTGTGATAGACGTAGACCCACCCTCCCTTACTTTCACATTTTTACCCTCAGCAACGCCCTACATGTGTTCCTGCTCTACCTATGCCTTCGTTGGTTACCCACGAATCACTTATTTTAATTTTCTGCTACCACCTCACGCCGACGTTTTATTGCCATTTTTTACTGATCACACACAATGGTTTTATTTCTGTGGAGTATCAGAGGATACAGGGAAAATCGGGGAGAGCTCCAAATGTTGCTCCCTCAGTTGTCCCCCTGTATGTATCTGTTCACAGGAACCGAGATTACGTTACACTGTTGGAATTCCTCTTTCTGCTATGTTGTATTACAGTCCCTGAATACTTTTCCTCAAAGAAAGACACAACGAGAGTGCGCTTCTTTTGTGCAATAATATACCTTTTTCTCTGCTTTCAGTTCGTATTCCGCCTCATTATATTGCAGTCTGTGTCTGTGAGACATGTGGTACACGATTTGCACTTTTTTATCATTTCCTTTCTTGATGTCTGATATCTAATTTCTTCCTCATGTACGCCACTCCTTTCATAAATTGGTATTAATATTTATCAGTTGATCTGGGGAGCCTCATTGTGACTTTCGTGAGGACCACTTAGATGTTATTACCGCCTCTCTTCCTAAACACTGATACCAAACACATTTATATCCTTGCACTCGTACCCTTTTTTTTTGTTTGTATAAATCTCTATATCCCCATCTTGTATAGAGCTTAACTTTAATTGGTCTGTTGTGTCTGATCTCCGTGACAGCAATCCTTTCAATCTTTTCATTATCTCATTCTTACACCCGACTCTCATCGCTCCCACTAGCAGCGTGTACGGGTAGATGTGGGTTTATACATGTCATGCCTCCTTGTCTCGTGTTCCTCCTGCTTCATCCTCTTCAGATGTGTTGTTGCGACTGTTTTTTTTTATCACCTCTGTTCTTGCTGCTGCATCGATTGCAACTCCCCGAACTTCGGGTAAACGTTATCCGAAATGTTTTC
>NC_069416.1:64280403-64282903 GCF_026875155.1 Cherax quadricarinatus | reverse complement strand
TGATCCAATAAGCTTGAAATTCCAGGCTCTGATCAGCAGTTTATAGGTGAAGTTTGTAGAAGAGTTGATGTGTGTAGGTGCTCTCTGCTCAATTTTATGAGTATGTAGATGATTCCCGAAATTTATTTCTGCGAGATTGATTTAGAAAGATTCTATCTTTTGATTGATATTACAGTTCCAGGTGTCACTGAGGAGCTATAACTCGACCCCTGCAACCACTGGTGAGTACATGATGGTAGTGACTGTGGTGAGGATGGTGGTGATAACGTTGGTGTGGTAGTAATGATGGTAGGGATGGTGATGGTGACACACACACACACACACACACACACACACACACACACACACACACACACACACACACACACACACACATATATATATATATATATATATATATATATATATATATATATATATATGCTCACCTAATTGTGGTTGCAGGGGTCGAGACTCTGCTCCTGGCTCCGCCTCTTCACTGACCGCTACTGGATTCTCTCTCTCCCTGCTCCATGAGCTTTATCATATCTCGTCTTAAAACTATGTATGGTTCCAGCCTCCACTACATCGCTTACCAGACTATTCCACTTCCTAACAACTCTGTGGCTGAAGAAATACTTCCTAACATCCCTTTGACTCATCTGAGTCTTCAGCTTCCAATTGTGACCCCTTGTTTCTGTGTCCCATCTCTGGAACATCCTGTCTCTGTCCACCTTGTCTATTCCACGCATTATTTTATGTGTCGTTATCATGTCTCCCCTGACCCTCCTGTCCTCCAGTGTCGTCAGATCGATTTCCCTCAACCTTTCTTCGTAGGACAATCCCCTGAGCTCTGTGTGTGTGAACAAGCATATGTCTTCACACGCATACATAGAAAACAATTTTCGTATGTACTTGCATATGTACTTATATACATACATGAACACCACACACACACACACACACACACACACACACACACACACACACGCACACACACACACACACACACGAAAGTTGAGTACACAAGACCTAAGTACCAGTCCAGATATAAACTGTTCAGTAGGACCTGCCATTGTTTTCTTATATTTTTCCTTCTTACACTGTAAGACGCAGCTTCCTCAGGGGTTATGTAACTCAGGACACTTTCTCTCACTCGTGCATGTGTTTAACCTACATCTACATCATCATCTACATTTACCTCGTCAACAGAGACTATTTGCTGTTGTTTATCCTTCAGTGGTTCAATATCATATGATAATCTTTCCCTGATAATCTTGATAGTATAATAATAAAATATTACCACCTTTATAATATAATAATAAGGTATTAAAAGGACCCCAATGGAAACAAGCATTTTGTTTGACTTTTCTGGGTTATCCCAGGTTCTCTACACACATGTTGCTATGTATGATAATTCTGTGTAACTGTATACTGCTATGTATGATACTGTATGTAACTGTATACTGCTATGTATGATAATTATATGTAACTGTATACTGCTATGTATGATAATTCTGTGTAACTGAATACTGCTATGTATGATAATCTATGTAACTGTATACTGCTATGTATGATAATCTATGTAACTGTATACTGCTATGTATGATAATCTATGTAACTGTATACTGCTATGTATGATAATCTGTGTAACTGTATACTGCTATGTATGATAATTCTGTGTAACTGTATACTGCTATGTATGATAATCTATATAACTATGCTACTGTGTATGATACTGTATGTAACTGTATACTGCTATGTATGATAATCTATGTAACTGTATACTGCTATGTATGATAATCTATGTAACTGTATACTGCTATGTATGATAATCTATGTAACTGTATACTGCTATGTATGATAATCTATGTAACTGTATACTGCTATGTATGATAATCTATATAACTGTATACTGCTATGTATGATAATCTATGTAACTGTATTTGTGTATACCTGAATAAAGTTACTAATGTCCTGCTCATCATTTACGCCACATATGAACCGTGATGGCATGTCATCCTTGTTGGTAGTTAAGAGTTGCATCCTCCACATCCTGCGTATCCTTCAATAATGTGATACATTTATTAAGAACAAGTGTCCAGCTTGGCAACAAAGGTACTCAACTAACACTCATCCTTCACTCTCATACATTAAGGCTTCACTCAACTCAGGAAATATATAAACGTTCTAAAAACACAACTCTTCAATATTTTTTTTTTTCAGTTTTGTTTACACAGTTGTATTTGTTTAAAAATTTCCTACAATCCTGCGAGAAGGAAAAAAAAAATTGTTTTTTGGCGTATTTTCAGATAGTTCATTTTAATCAAAATTCCAGTGATTCCAAGTTTAAAAAAAAAAATTGTTGCTTTGACAAATTTTCCCCCCAACAAAAACTGAACTTAATGGTAACTTTCCTGACCGTAAAGTACACCACTTATTAAATTAATAACACCCTTAATAATAATTATACTACTAATAATAATAATAATAATAATAATAATAATAATATTATTATATT
>NC_069416.1:64278251-64279903 GCF_026875155.1 Cherax quadricarinatus | reverse complement strand
GTAGCAGGGTTGGTGTTGTGGTAGTGGTAGTTGGGGTAGCGAGAGGAGTGGTTGTTGTGGTAGTACTGGTGTAGTGGTAGCGAGGTGTGGTGGTGTGGAGATGTACTGGTAGTGTGGTGTGCGTGTAGTGGTGATTGTTGTGGTAGTGCTGGTAGTGGTGGTGGTGGTAGTGGTTGTAGTGGTGTAGTGGTGGAGTGGTGGTAGTGGTGGTTGTTGTGGTAGTGGTGATTAGTGGTGGCGAGTGGTGGTGTGGTGGTAGTGGAGGTAGTGGTGGTAGTGGAGGTAGTGGTGGAGTGGTGGGTGTGGTGGTAGTGGTGATAGTGGTGGTGGTAGTAGTTGTGGTTGTTGTGGTAGTACTGGTAGTAATGGTAGTAGTGATGGTTCTTGTGGCAGTACTGATAGTGGTAGTAGTGGTGGTTGTTGTGATAGAACTGATAGCGGTGGTGGTAGTAGCTGTGGTTGTTGTGGTAGTACTGGTAGTAGTGGTAGCAGCAGGAGTGGTTGTTGTGGTAGTACTGGTAGTAGTGGTAGCAGCAGGAATGGTTGTTGTGGTAGTACTGGTAGTAGTGGTAGCAGCAGGAGTGGTTGTTGTGGTAGAAACTGGTAGTAGTGGTAGCAGGAGTGGTTGTTGTGGTAGTACTGGTAGTAGTGGTAGCAGCAGGAGTGGTTGTTGTGGTAGTACTGGTAGTAGTGGTAGCAGCAGGAGTGGTTTTTGGGTGGTAGTACTGGTAGTAGTGGTAGCAGCAGGAGTGGTTGTTGTGGTAGTACTGGTAGTAGTGGTAGCAGCAGGAGTGGTTGTTGTGGTAGTACTGGTAGTAGTGGTAGCAGCAGGAGTGGTTGTTGTTGTAGTACTGATAGTAGTGGTAGCAGCAGGAGTGGTTGTTGTGGTAGTACTGGTAGTAGTGGTAGCAGCAGGAGTGGTTGTTGTGGTAGTACTGGTAGTAGTGGTAGCAGCAGGAGTGGTTGTTGTGGTAGTACTGGTAGTAGTGGTAGCAGCAGGAGTGGTTGTTGTGGTAGTACTGGTGTAGTGGTAGCAGCAGGAGTGGTTGTTGTGGTAGTACTGGTAGTAGTGGTAGCAGCAGGAGTGGTTGTTGTGGTAGTACTGGTAGTAGTGGTAGCAGCAGGAGTGGTTGTTGTGGTAGTACTGGTAGTAGTGGTAGCAGCAGGAGTGGTTGTTGTGGTAGTACTGGTAGTAGTGGTAGCAGCAGGAGTGGTTGTTGTGGTAGTACTGGTAGTAGTGGTAGCAGCAGGAGTGGTTGTTGTGGTAGTACTGGTAGTAGTGGTAGCAGCAGGAGTGGTTGTTGTGGTAGTAAACATTATCTATAAAATATCCCAACATTGTTTATTATAAGTCAGGTTAATTACACGGCAGGTGATAACTCTCTCTCTCTCTCTCTCTCTTCTCTCTCTCTCTCTCTCTCTCTCTCTCTCTCTCTTTCCGGGCTGGAGGGAGATTTATCTTCGTGTAAAGTGTCAGTGAATGTAATTGCAAATTTTCTTGTGTTAAGATTTTAGTGTTTTGTGTGTGTGTGTATGTGTGTGTGTGTGTGTGTGTGTGTGTGTGTGTGTGTGTGTGTGTGTGTGTGTGTGTGTGTGTGTGTGTGTGTGTGTGTGTGTGTGTTCACTGCTCGCTTCAACGTGTCAACAAGGGC
>NC_069416.1:64270751-64273251 GCF_026875155.1 Cherax quadricarinatus | reverse complement strand
GACCTGACAGCACCAATATCAAACACTATGATCTGTCCCGCTCGGAAAGTTATGTGTATGGCAACATAAAACCTTCACTAAACTGTGTGACCACAGTGACTACCAGAATAAAATCGGGATATCATAACCTGTGGGAGATGCAGACAACCACAGGGGTGTCTGCCATCCCTGATGATTCTACATGTAGGCTCTGTGACATAAGAGAAGTCACACTATTATGAATTGAGTGTCTAGTTGTCAGTGACTGAGTCTTGAGGAATGACATACTTACAGCTATGTCAACACTTCACCAACAAGAGAGTTCATGTGTATGTACACATGTGTTCACATGTGCATGTGTAAATGTTCATACACATGTGAAATATTCACGTAAATATACATACATAACTATTATATAGAGTAGCAGCAAACTGCTCATGTCAGTTAGGTTTTTTTTTATATATTATAAAAAAATGATACGATGTTAGCGCCATTATGTTATTATAAGCTTATAATGACACTGAATGATTATCTACTAAAGTATATACATAGTTTGATATATTATGACGTTAATATATACCACGACTAGTATTTCCTCTGTCTCCTGGGTATAATTTCCCTTGGTTTAGAAAGACACGTAAGCAAACACTATAACATATTTATTAGAAAACGTTTCGGTCCTGGGACCTTGATCACTTGATGTTAGAAGTGATCAAGGTCCCAGGACCGAAACGTTTTCTAATAAATATGTTATAGTGTTTGCTTACGTGTCTTTCTAAACCAACTTGTCGGTATTTATTACCAAGGTTTATACCATAATTTCCCTTGTCCAAGCTGTGGGTTGACGGGGATACCTTCATAAAAATCCCACTTCTGCTGTGTATAGGTTATCCTGACTATCATGCAGAATATGACAGGCAAACACAGCTCTTGTTTACACTGTGTAACTATCATGCAGAATATGACAGACAAACACAGCCCTTGTTTACACTGTGTAACTATCATGCAGAATATGACAGGCAAACACAGCTCTTGTTTACACTGTGTAACTACCATGCAGAATATGACAGACAAACACAGCTCTTGTTTACACTGTGTAACTATCATGCAGAATATGACAGACAAACACAGCCCTTGTTTACACTGTGTAACTATCATGCAGAATATGACAGGCAAACACAGCTCTTGCTTACACTGTGTAACTATCATGCAGAATATGACAGGCAAACACAGCTCTTGTTTACACTGTGTAATTATCATGCAGAATATGACAGGCAAACACAGCTCTTGTTTACACTGTGTAACTATCATGCAGAATATGACAGACAAACACAGCCCTTGTTTACACTGTGTAACTATCATGCAGAATATGACAGGCAAACACAGCTCTTGTTTACACTGTGTAACTATCATGCAGAATATGACAGGCAAACACAGCTCTTGTTTACACTGTGTAACTATCATGCAGAATATGACAGGCAAACAGCTCTTGTTTACGCTGTGTAACTATCATGCAGAATATGACAGGCAAACACAGCTCTTGTTTACACTGAGTAACTATCATGCAGAATATGACAGGCAAACACAGCTCTTGTTTACACTGTGTAACTATCATGCAGAATATGACAGACAAACACAGCTCTTGTTTAACCTGTGTAACTACCATGCAGAATATGACAGGCAAACACAGCTTTTGTTTACACTGTGTAACTATCATGCAGAATATGACAGACAAACACAGCTCTTGTTTACACTGTGTAACTACCATGCAGAATATGACAGGCAAACACAGCTCTTGTTTACACTGTGTAACTATCATGCAGAATATGACAGGCAAACACAGCTCTTGTTTACACTGTGTAACTATCATGCAGAATATGACAGGCAAACACAGCTCTTGTTTACACTGTGTAACTATCATGCAGAATATGACAGGCAAACACAGCTCTTGTTTACACTGTTTAACTACCATGCAGAATATGACAGGCAAACACAGCTCTTGTTTACACTGTGTAACTACCATGCAGAATATGACAGGCAAACACAACTCTTGTTTACACTGTGTAACTACCATGCAGAATATGACAGGCAAACACAGCTCTTGTTTACACTGTGTAACTATCATGCAGAATATGACAGGCAAACACAGCTCTTGTTTACACTGTGTAACTACCATGCAGAATATGACAGGCAAACACAACTCTTGTTTACACTGTGTAACTACCATGCAGAATATGACAGACAAACACAACTCTTGTTTACACTGTGTAACTACCATGCAGAATATGACAGGCAAACACAGCTCTTGTTTACACTGTGTAACTATCATGCAGAATATGACAGGCAAACACAGCTCTTGTTTACACTGTGTAACTACCATGCAGAATATGACAGGCAAACACAGCTCTTGTTTACACTGTGTAACTATCATGCAGAATATGACAGGCAAACACAACTCTTGTTTACAATGTGTAACTATCATGCAGAATATGACAGGCAAACACAGCTCTTGTTTACACTG